>QLPI01006856.1:0-10286 GCA_003314275.1 Chroogomphus rutilus | reverse complement strand
ATTGATCGAAAAAGCAGCGGATGTCAACGTGCAGGGAGGATACTATGGGACCGCGCTACAGGCGGCTTCATTTGGTGGCTACCAGGGCATCGTTTGCTATCTACTAGAGAGAGGTGCGGATATCAATGTGGTGGCAGGAGAATACGGGAGTGCACTGCAGGCGGCGACGTTAAAAGGTCATGGGACGATCGTTCGGCTCTTGATCGACAAGGCAGCGGATGTCAACGTGCAGGGGGGTTACTATGGCACCGCGTTGCAAGCGGCCTCATTTGGTGGCCACCCGGACATCGTTCGTTACCTGCTAGAGAGAGGAGCGGATATCAATCTGGCGGTAGGAAATTTCTGGAGTCCACTGTTTTGGGAGAATGAGCAGATTAGACTTCTTGGAATGGGGATTGTCGGGTAATATCTATACTAAAAAATGTGGAAAAATTGTAGTAAACAGGGAAGAAATATGAATGAAATTTCTATGATTTTTGTATCATTTACTGATAGGAAAGATAAATTGTTATGGCTATTCTACTGGAGCTTAGCTCCTGGGTTTTGCCTCTGCATAGGTGCTGGGTGGGAAAACCAGCCTGGGTGCTAAAACATTCGTTTATAGAACTGTGCCTCTTCCACAAGATGAAAATAATATAAAAGGATATAGAAAAAATGTGTTTAATTTGGGGAACATAGCTGTGACCTCAGTCTGGTTGTAGTTCAAGTTTTCAATGTTTTATTGTATATACTCTTTTTCTTGTGAGCTCCAGTTGCTATTCCACTGATATCTCTGCACAAATTTTCAAAAAGTCTCAAATTAAACAATCTCACCAAAAAAAAAATTTTTTTCATTAAGAACAATGACCAACTGACCTTTCTGATTAAATAAGGACAGCTCTTGTACCCACACCATCACGATCAACCTGAGGATATCTCCCATGGTCTAACCACCATCACCACTGCCTGTTGAACTCCTAGGACAGTCTACTGTAGCATCATTAGCTACACTAATTTCCCAAAGGGCTTTGCTAATGGCTGCATCGGCCGCTTGGTTCTCTATCAACTCCTGTTCCAGCCTCAGAAACTGCTCTTCAACATCTAATTCTAGGTGCATCATTGGGTATAGAGAGTTGCTTACTGGCTCCTTTGCAGCTATGGAGGAGGTGGAATTGGGTGTCTGGTATGTTAGCGAGGCGGTGCTCTCTAGGGAATAGCATAGGTTAGCCTAACCCACACAGGTCACTGGGTCAGGTGCCCTTGGGTTTGGATGTGGGCCAAGCCAAGAGCACCCATGACCCAGCTCAACCTGCTGCCTCAACTATGTACACATATGACATGCATGCACCTCACACATATATGTATGATACAACTGTACCAACACGAATGTACCATACATGCACCTCACACATATATGTATGATACAACTGTACCAACACGAATGTACCATACATGCACATATACAGTGTGTTTGTATCATGTGGCACATACAGTGTGTTTGTGTCAAGGCCATGATACCGAGCTCCGATTTACTTGGTATTACCGACCAACCAACCAACCAACCAACCTTTACCCATCCTATCCTCACTACCATGTGGTCTCGGCTTGGCATATCTGGTACATTGTCTAGACTACCTCTCCCACCTGTCCCTTCCACCTCTCACTATCCTCTTATTTCCCAACCACTTCCTTACCCATCCTCCCCTGTGACACTCAATGTCCACTTATTATTTCAATCACGGCCCTATTGTTTTATCTTCAGCTGTTCCTCCATTGTCTTATTCTCATTCACTCCTTCATTATTTTATTCTCAGCCATACTCTATTATTCTATTCTTGCCTACATTTCTTATTCTATTCTTGTTCACTGTGAACAATGCCTCCACATGGTTTTTCATACCTTATTGTTCTCCATTTCCTATGCCACCCTGTTCCACATCTTGCTTCTTAACCCATATAAGTCGCAGATGTATGTAGATAGTTCCTCACTCAGAATATCAACTTGGCTTAGACCCCCTCGTCCACCTTTCCCTGTCCAAGTCCTTCACTCAAGCTGATGCCCTTGGCCCCTTAGCCAGTACCGCTCCTATCCAAATCAGTGGCACGCATGGAACAGCAGGGCGCAACGCATGAGCACATTGAAGCCTAGCCACCTCGAACGGCCTATAGGACATTGACCGAATCCTCGGCCTCACCGAGTCCTGACAGTTTGCATTAGTGCATGTGGGTGCAGCATGCACTGGACACCCATCCACCTGTAGGAAAAAACCCATGGGTTGATGGGTTTGGGTTCTCTATGGGTTGGGTATAGGTCTCCCATATTTGATCCATGGATGACCCGTGCCATTCCCTAGTACTCTCCAAATTGCAATTGCCAAGACTGAAACTGCCTATGGTCATGCTGTGACATGATGCCCAGTCCTTGTTTTGATAGAGGTTTTCCTAGTATAAGGGCAACCCTAGTAATGCCTGGGATCTGTCACACAGGGCCTAGCAATGAGGTATTTCCTAAGTTCAGTTACTCATCTATATATATATGTACATGAAGGGAGGGGACTTCACCTAGCAATGGGGGGTTTCCTAAGAGGAAAACCTAAGGCCCCTTGCTAGTGAGTCCTATGCTCTATATACCCTGTGCCCACACACTGCTTCCCCATTATATATTACCCTTCCTCTGGGTCTGGCAGTATGATCTTGTCAGGTACTGAGTCTTAATTACTGTGATGGGGGATAATGGTTGGTGGATGGACTAGCTACCGTAGTACAAATATTTGTAGCTAAGGGATGTGTAGCTAATTTTATACGTGATTATATGCTCTTATGCAGACGACGCACGGCGGGTCGATCGTATGTAAGCGCTGGTCCGAGGAGCTGGCGGCGATGTGACCGTAGGTCGTGTAGGTCGATTGTGGATGATCCACAATAGTAGAATATATTAATACAAGCGTGAGCGTGATGGATAACACCTATATAGTTATCCCCGTTGGGTCCGCGGCCTTGAATGACGACGAGTAGCGATTTGACCCAATGCGGCTTGACGTCACGTGAGTGCGTCGAGTAGATATCAAATATAAGTGTGGGGGGTTTTCGGTATGAGAGACTAATAGTATTCGTTGTAGCTACTTTCTCTTTATACAAGTAAATCATGTAACTAAAATATGATCCGTAATTAACGGATTTTGTGGAGCATATGCAGGGTCGGCCCACTGTGGACTGCCCCGATGGAATCTTCATAGAGATATGACACCTGTCAGTGGTGCCATTTGAATAGAATCACTTCTCCCTTTGTTCCCTTCCTGTCTACAACATTTATCGCCTCTCTGGGCTGTGTCTCGTGTCTCATTCTCCTGTTTCTCAGTCATCTGTCCTCGGTGACTGCATATATGCGTCCCGGTTCCCTCAGTTCTCGTTCCTTTACATGTGAGTCCCTTCCCCTATGTTCCTTCTATCTTCTCCTGTCTGTTTTCCCTCTGTCTCCTTCTGTATTCCATATATTTCGGCTCCTCTGGCCCCTATGTCCCCTGGTCATCCGGGTGCTTAGCATCTAAGTCGCCGCCGGTTTGAGTCTCTCGCACGGTAACTACTAGTAAGTCCGTGTTCTGTACTACTTTCCACTGCATGCTCACTAATACATCTTCTGTACACTAGTTTACACTATTCTTTCGGGTTATACAGGATACATGTTCAGGTGTGTTTTGGTTCTTTTCTCATCCCTCACTCCCTTCTCCCCATTCCTTCTACCATTCGTCACAACACTGAGAATGCTGACAATGCATGGGCCAAGTACTATAGTAATAATGCTGACTTCACAATGCTGGCAGGAGATGGCCAAGTCCTGCAGGCCAGTTGTAGTGGCTTAGCTTCAACATACTCATGTGTTGTACCCTACTTTCTGTACATGCCACTGATTTAGAACAGATGAGATACTCGGGAGGGTACTGAGAGTGTCAGCCCAAGTAAGGGCTTTAGACAGAAGAAAGGAGAGCAGGAAGCCATAAACCTAGTTAATATTCAGAGTGAAGAACTATCTACATACATTCGCTACTTATATAGGTTAAGAAGCAAGATGTGAAATAAGGAATAGAGAACAATGAAGTATACAGACCATGTGGAGGTATTGTCTACAATAATCAGAAATAGAATAAGGAATGTGGATGAGAATAGAACAATGAAAATAAGATAATAGAAATGTGGCCAAGAATAGGATAATAGTAAGTGATCAAATATAAAAAAATAGGGTTGTGGCCAAGGATAAAATAATAAAGAAATGTCTCAAGATGAGATGGGCCAAGAAATAGAGAATAAACAGAGTGGGGATGAATGGATAGTGATGGGGGAAGAGTGGACAAGGGATAGGAATAGGGAATGTGGATGGTGAATGTGCCAAGCTAAGACCGAGGTACCAAGTGACATATGTGTGGCTTGGTCACTTGCACGTGGAATTAGCCTGATCATTCAGTCAGCACTGCCGAGTTACCAGATACTTGGTACGTGTACTTGACAGATCTCCTGAATGCTTGTGGGCCTGATTCCAGGAGTCTGGATCAAGATATTAGGTTATCAGCTCAGTGTACAATGGGAAAGTTGGTTGGTCATTGACCCTTAGGAAAATGCCTTCTCAAGTCCTCTCAGCCCTTGGCTCATCTGCTATCTCAGCCAACGTTCTCAGTTCCTCTCATCTTGCTCTCCTATGGGTATATCTCTCATTGTCTGTGAATTACTAAGATGGCAAGGTTGTCATGCTATTGGACCGAGACCTCAGCTGGATGTGTCAGCCTATCTACTGAGTGATTGGTGTACAGCTTAGGGAAAAGGACAAGTTATCCCCTGATACCTGGTGCCTTCCCTGGCACTACCTTTCTCAGTACTGCCCTCCCTAGCATTACCATCTCTAACACTACCAAGAATGGCCTCATTTGACCACTCAAACAACATGCCCAACCTTACTGAGGCCATTACTATGCTAGCAAGCAACTTGGCCATTTGTAAAAAGGAAGTGTGCTCTCTTACTGACTGAGTGTCTCACATTTATCACTTTATCATAGCTATAGGCTTTGGGAAGTTCTACTATAAATTCTATGCTAATTGTGTCCTGCCAATGTTCAGATATAGGAAATTGTTCTAGTTCTCTCATTAGTGCCTGTCTGTCAGTAACAACAAGAGCTTCAACACTTGGGAGCAGAAGAGGGAAATGAACAATGAACTTGTTGGTGTATTGACCAGCTCAAGACTGAGCTTTAACTAATTACCTAAGAACTGTACATATAGTCTGGCAGAGTAGCGGAGTCCAGTAACAAGTAATAGAGAGAGGAGAAGGGAGAAATCATAATATTACCCCCCTCTTTAAGGTCAATGTCCTCATTGACTGTTGCTTGTCTACTAGGTAATCCAAAGTACTGGGTTGGAGGAGCAAGCACCTTTTTGGTATAAGTGCCTGTGTCGCTCGTTTGTTATCCCTCCCACCCACAGTCTTGTCCAAAAGAGGTAGTGAGAAGAAGGTAAACAACTCTTGCACTTGTCCTAGCCGTCATGCCAGCATGCATGATTGGTAGGGCATCCTTTTTATGAGAGGAAGGTAAGGCAGGGGTTGCAGACTGGGTAGTTAGTTTACTTGTTATGCTGGCATGTGTGTCGGCTTTTCTGGACCTGCCTCTTCTGGAGCTCTCTGCTACCCATCGGTCATTTTCTCATTGTGCCAGTATGTGCAATGATTACAGGTCCCTTTTTCATTGTGCTAGCATGTGTGGTGACTCCGTTATCTTTTTCACAGGCCCTTTTTTAATTGCACTGGCATGTGTGGCAACTCTATTGTTTTTGTTGCATTTGCGCATGTTTGCACCTGCCCACCTGCCAGCCTCACTCATGTATCGTTGCATTGGTCTGCACTTGCACTTGCACATGTCCTAGTCTAATTCACGCATCACTTGTGCACTTTCCAACCTCATTTGTACCTGCATTTGCATATTATCATGGTACTTTGAGACCTCATTCATACATCATTGTGCTGGTCTTTGCACTCATACCATTCATGCATTGTTATACTGATTTTTACACTTGTGCTGTTTTTGATACGTCTGTGCATGTTTGTACTTGTGCATCATTGCACTGGCCACCGCCCACACCTACATACATCCCCAGCCTCATTTGTGACCTTGCTCGTGCCATTTGTCATTGTGTCTGCATGTGTTTGCGCTCACGCACATGTTTGCACTTGTGCATCATTATGCTAGCAGTCACCCACACCTGCATACATCCCCAGCCTCATTTGCAACCTGCGTACCTCCTAGGCTCGCTCACGCTTATGCATTGTTACACTGGCCACCACCTGCACCTGCATACATCCCCAGGTTCATTCACGACCTGCACGCCTCCCAGCCTCACTCATGTGAACGCCGTTTTTATTGCTTCTGTACATGTTCATGCTCACACGCATGTGTTTGCACTCACGCATCTTTGCGCTGGCCACCACCCACACCTGCATACATCCCTGGCCTTATTTATGTCATCACATGCGTGTTCACACTTGCCCACCTCCCAGCATCGCTCGCAATTGTGTTGTTGTGCCTGCTTGCCATGCAATGGCCTTCTGCATGCCGCCCATACCTCTCAATCATGCATGCATTCCAGATGTATCACCCAAGCCTCTGTGTGTCATTGCATCATGCCTCCTCTCACATGTCCCCACTCCAGGATTTGGTATGGGCGAAAGGGTAGTCTGTGAGAGATATGGCCTATGCACCTGGGTGCAGCTGTGATTCACCTGTGGAACTCTAGTGTTTTCTGTCTTGTGTTCCTTATATTCTTTTCTGGCACCCACAAATTCTCTTCTCTGGGGTACCCAACCCATTTCATCAGATATTACAATACTCCTCTATGCATTCTGGAGTCCAGAACTTCCTCCACTTCATACTCCACTCCTTTTGGTATTATCACTGGTGGGGGGGTATTGGCTTCTATTGTATGGAGGATGTGGGTGTTCAGGCAGGACATAGAAGGACAGTATTAAACACAGGATGGATGTTCTTCCAATTGGGGGGCAGTTGCAGTTTATAGGCATATTCTCCCACTTTTGCCACAATTGGGAATGGACTATAATATCTGTCTTCTAGTCTTTTTGAGGGTCGGTCGGTGGTAACATTAAGGCTTTCTAAGTGAACCTTGTCCCCTACTTGATATTGTGGTATGTCTTGCCTTCCTTTGTCATAATACTTCTTCATGTCTGATGCTGCCTTTTCTAGTGCTGCTGCTGCCTCCTCTCTTATTTTCTTCATCCTTCTCTCAAACACATCTGCTGCCTCTGTTTCTATCTCTTACCATGGCTCTATGGACTTCCTTGGATGCTGTCCATAGTTTAAGTAGAATGGAGAGTACCCTGTCAGCACTTGGATCTTGTCATTATAGCTGAACTTTGCTAATAGTAACCATTCCACCCAGTTATCCTGCCGATGGTTGACAAATAGCTGCAGATACTACTCTACCTCTTGGTTAATACATTCTGTTTGTCCATCTGTCTGGGGTTGATAGGCAATCAAAGGGTTTATCTTTATCCCTAGCAGTTGGTATAGGTCTTTTGTGAACTTCAAGATGAATTGAGAGCCCCTGTCACTAATCACTACCTCTGGGAGTCCAAAGTCTCTCTATACCATGTCTCTGAAGATCCTTGCAATCCCTTCTGATGTAACCTCTCCATTTGTCGGTGCCAATCTAATTCATTTGGACAGTCTATCTACCACTACCATAATTGCATCATATCTCAGGCTTTGTGATAATTGAGTGATGAGGTCCACCCATATGTACTGCCAAATCCTTGTTAGAATTTCATTTGGAGCTAGAGTCCCTCTTGGTTTTGCTGAGAATGTCTTTGTTTGTTCATGCCTACTACACCCATCCACATATGTTCTTACATCTCCATGTATCCTTGGCCACCAGTAGTTCCTGAGGATGAGCTCTGTTGTCTTGAACCTCCCAGGGTATCTTGCGGTGGGTATATCATGGTGTAGATGAATGATTTCCTCCCGAAGCTTCCTGTTCTTTGGTATGTATATCCTTCCTTCCCACATTATGATCCCCTCTTCTTCCTTCTAATCCTTCTCTCTACTCTCTACCTTCTCTCTGACTTTGCTCTCTATGTTCTTTGCCTTTCTGATTCTTTTCATCAAGTCTTCCTCCTCTCCTCTGAGTTCTCCCCTTATTGCTCAGAAGAACTCTTGCTTCAATACTGTAACTCTAGTATTGTCTCTTTCTACTCCCTGTTTATGGTCTTCCTATCTCAAGAGGAGGTCAGCCTTTGTGTTGAGTTGGCCTGGTTGATGCTTTAGGATAAAATCATAGTCTGCCAATTCAAGGGACCACCTGTGTCAGTGTTTTAACAGTGGTAGATATCATCACCGAAGATTGGTTGATTTGTCTGATCTACTGTTTCCTTCCCCTAAACTCCTTGACTGCTTCTATGCCTTCCTCTCTTCTCATCCCTCGTATGGCTTCTACTACTTCTGATGTCACCTCTCCTTTCCTTCTGCTGTGTGTCCACTGTCTCAACACTTCCTACCCTGACTTGCTGTCTTGATGTATCCTCTACAACACCCACTCTGCTATTCTCTCTTTGGGTTTCTCCACCTCTTCTACCATTACCACCTTCTCTTCTTGCTTTCTCTTCTCTTTCTTCTCCTTCTCAACTTTCAAAGGTTGTTCTGGGACGATTTTAGGTTCAGGTTCTGTACTTTCTTCAACTGCTAGTGGGGTGAAGTAGTTTACAAATACCCAGGGTGAGGAGGACATCCTTTTCACTGCTGCCCCTCCTGAAAATCCTCCTTCTTTAACATATCCAGCACCTCCTTTTTCTCCTCTTTTGTCTACCCATCCATTATTGCTCTGACCTTCTGTATACCTTGAGGTTTGGGACAGTTTTGTGCTATGTATCCTTGCTCTCTGCAGTTGAAGCACATTACCACCCTTACTGGCTTCCCTTGAGTCTGATCAATCTCCATAGGTTGTGGTCCCAAAGTGGGTAGGGAAGCAAGTGGCTGAGCTGGAGTAGATTGCAGGTTCTTTGGAGTCTGCCATGTGCTTGGCCCTATAGTCCCCCTTTTTGTTGCTTGGTATTAACACAACTGGCTGTCAAAACAGAGGGCATATCACTTCCACTTGTCATACATTGTTGGAATAGTCTCTAGTGTGTAAATCTGTTCTACCACCTGTGGGGACAGGTTTCTCTTGAGCAAGGCAATATATCCTTCATCATTATACCCTGCTTGTGATCTGTGTTCCTCAAACTCTACAAAGAACTCTGTTGCTGGCCTTCCTCCTTGTTTCAGCTGCTCTAGCTTTCTTTGAGCCATTTCTTTCTTATTTGGGTCATAGAATGTTATCAGTAGCTCAGTATGGAATTCCTCCCAATTCTGGTAGCTATGTGTTCCTGCTTCCAGTTCTCTTGTGACACGACTTGCCCACTGAGCCACAAACTTGACTTTCATATAGGACAAGGCAAAGCGGATCTTTTGCATGTGGTCTACTTTGAAATATGGTGCATCGTCTTCAAAGTTTAGGTAGAGCTCACGTAGGAAGATATCAATCTTCTCCAATGTGCCATCAAATGGTTCTGATCTTGTAATTTTGCCAGCTGATGGGATAGAGGAGGTGGTTGTAGATGCTGGCTAGGGTGTTTGGGCTTGTAGTGCTGCTAGGTATTGGTTGAGATGGTGTGTTTGGTTGTTCACCATTGCAGTCAGGGCTGCATTGTTTTGCTGCAGGCCAGTGAGGATTTGTTATAAAAGATCAACATCCATGATAGGAGGTTGTAGGGATATGATAGTCTTGAGCTAATGTCAGCAACAACAAGAGCTTCAACACTTGGGAGCGGAAGAGGGAAATGAGCAATGATACTTGTTGGTGTATTAACCAGCTCAAGACTGAGCTTTAACTAATTACCTAAGAACTGTACATATAGTCTGGCAGAGTAGCGGAATCCAGTAACAAGTAATAGAGAGAGGAAAAGAGAGAAATCATGACACTGTCTCTGTCAGGAGAATAACCTGTTTCCTATATCAAGCCAAAACCGATGAGAATATCTCAGACACCCTCCTCACTAATACTAAGTCTGAACTGAGACCTCAGCACTTTCAGTGTTAAAGGGACCTTTGGGAAACAGAGGATAGGTCCTGGGGAGGATGGAAGGGAAGGTGGAGTAAAGGAGCAAAGGAGTGAAGATCGAAGAGACTAAGGAGCCAAAAGCAGGGATAGATGTAAGTGTCAAGCCCCCGATCCAAGCTCTGATTTACTCGGCAGTACCGACCGGCCGACCCTTACCCA
>QLPI01006849.1:0-19022 GCA_003314275.1 Chroogomphus rutilus | reverse complement strand
ACGACCCTCTTTAAACTCCAGTCCAACTCCGAGGTTCCATTACAAACCCCGATCAGTTCCGAGACCTGATAACAGGTCCGAAGTCCTACTTCGAACTCCGGCCAACTCCGAGGCTAAAAAGCCCAGAAACCACCGAGTGGAGACAGAAAGGCCTTAACACATGATGACTAGAACTCGGAACAGATACCCGAACCTCGGACTTAGTACCAAGAGATTGGCACTATAACTCCGATGTATTGATTTGTAAGCTAGTGCACAGACCACCCATATAAAGAGTATAAAAGGGGCTCACCAGCAGCGGGATCCTTAGACTTTCCTCTTTGGATTCCCCCTGCTTAGGTGAGGGCTCCACATGTATTTAGGTAGTAAATAATTAAACAACTTTGGATTCCCCCTGCTTAGCTCGCCTCCGAGATATACCTCGGGGCTGTAAGAGGGTTGCCCTTACAGTACTGGGCTTTCAGGATACGCATCTCCTCCGACACATCCTCCGCGACATCCTGTGTGAAGTCTGACATAGGGAGGAATCAAAGAGGGAAAACGACAATAAAAAGAAAAACCCCTTATATATGAAGGATCAAACGGGTGCTCGGAGAATGCCCATTACATGCAAACACCTAAAAAACATTCCCATGTCCTTTTCCGCACTATTGATGGCAAGACAAGCTTAGGACCTCGAGGGCTCGGTCCTAGTGAGGGGATACTGTTATAGCCCATGCTTTCAGCAACCCATACTAACCCCCACAACCACCCACCTCTGTTCCGAGACCTTTCCGACTGAAAAGACGAAGGATTGTTTTCTGTAGTTCCCATTCCCGCTCCCGTTCCCAACAAGTCCAACTGAGAAACCATGTTCCCGCCCCCGTTCCTGTCACGACCAAGACACCATCCCCAAGTCCGTCTCCGACCGAAGACTCAATACTTTGATAACCAACGTGCAGGGCCATCGTGTACCTCACTCCCTTGTTTTCTATTTTATATTGACCCCTTGTACTCCCTTTCTCCTTGTTTTATGACCGGCAAAGATAGTACAAGGATAGTCACATGCATATAGTCTTCCAGTCGACTGGACTGTTCGCTAGTACAAATATCAACTTAGTCTACCACCTAGTTTCCGATTCATTTCCAGTAAACTCCCGTCTCCTTTCCGAAATTAGGGACAGACGATTGAGGAGGGCACAACACATAAGTTGAAGCCAAGTCCCTTTGACCTCGAACACTTCAGCGACCAGATTGAACCAATCCGCGACCGACCCTAAGTTCCCGGTGCTTCCACCTCCGTCCGTAGTCGGTCTGACTTCCGACTTCGGTCCTCAGCCCTGTTACAGACCTCCACGCTGACCCGGATAGCCCTTTCGGAAGTACTAGCTAAGCGCCTGACACGCGGACTTAACAGGGATAGAATTGGAGAAGTTAGTTGGGTTTTAGTGTTGAAGTGTACAGGAAAATATGTATAATCACTCAAATATTCTTTTGGTTCTAGCAGTTACTAAACAGGTTTACAACCTGTCAAGCTTTGGGTACTGATGGACTTTGGGACTGCCAAAAGGTCGGGCGGACAATGGCCAATTCCTGCAGGCCAAGAGTAGTGGTGTTGGCTTCAACATACTTATGCATTGCACCCTACTTGCTGTGCATGCCACTGATTTGCAACAGACAGATACTCAGGAGGATACTGATGATGCCGTCCCGATTCGAGGACTTAACAGAGGGGAAGAAGGTAGAAGGGCTAAGCCTAGTCAATACCCAGAATGAGGAGATATGTACATGCATGTCCTATTTATATAGGTTAAGAAGTGACATGTGGAATAAGGAATGTGGAACAATAAGGTATGCAGAGCATGTGGCTATTTTCCACAACGAGTAAAATTAGAATGAAGGAATGCAAAACGGGGATAGAACAACAATAAAGGATAGGATAATAGAAATGTGGCCAAGGATAGGACAATAGGAAGTGCCCGACTATAAAACAAGGGCTATGACCAAGGATAAGACAAGGACAGAAAGTCCTGAGGTGAGACAGACCAAGGGGTGAGGAGTAGGCATATGGGTGGTGAATGTGTCAAGCCGAGACCAGCATACCAAGTGATATGCATGTGGTGTGGACACTTGGATGTGGACATAGGATGACTGCTCACTCAGCACTGCCAAAATAACAGGTCTCGGTATGTGTACTTGACACAACCAGATAGATATTACATAAAATCAAAGTGATTACTATTGTTGGATTCAGGTCATGAATGAGGTGTATTTACCATCATGATATGACCAGATTCCACCAACCATTGAAGTTGCCATATTTCTGTTTTATTTGAATGCAGTGCTGCATGCAGGACTGTGCACTGGGTATGGACCCATTTTTCTTACCCTCTATTGTATTTATTCCTATTGTACTTGTGCCACACTCATATAGTATAAATACCACATAGTTAGTTCAGTCTTCCCTCAGTCGAGTTACAACTACATGACTGAGTCATTAGCTTCTGGATTCCAACATGTTGAATATTGGCATTCATATCTGGCACTTCTCATTGAGCGTGTTGCATCAGTAAAGTCATGAACACCCTTGAGGCTTTCAAGCGGAACTTCAATCTTCAAACCACCCAACTATGGTATTGAATGATTTGCAAAAATGGGCAGCTACTGGCTTGCAATTTGAAACAGTTTACTTTAACCAAAGGCATTTATAAATAGATTGCATGCGATGCGGGGAATGTCGTCTTGCGCCTCGCGGACTTGGCAGGGACCGCCAAAGGTGCCAATTCTCGGATCTACGCACAAAGGCCCCTGAGAACATCGTCCAACATGAAACTGGCACTAATGTCTCCAATGTCGATACAATCTTTTGCCCACCTGCTAATTTTATTCTTATTGACTTATTTCGGGATCCAGGTGCCATGGATGAGTATCGGAAACATTAATGTCACGACGGAGGTAGAGACAGATACTAGCGTGTAACAAATAGGTTCAAAATACAATGCAATGTACTATTAGGGTACCTGGGTTCGAGGTCTGGGTGTTGTACAGACCCGTCGTCTATTATTATCTTGCTGTCGATAGATGACATGGAATGCATATACTAATAGTAGCACTCGAGTGATGGTCCCAGGTTGAACTAACAATTGCATGAAGAGTTGTGTTTCATCGGTAATATTATTATTAATGGCAGTAAATTTGTTTGTCATTTTCATTTCATTTATTTATTTATATTGTTTTCAGGGTAAGCTCCAAAAACGCCAAATAGTGTTATATGCTGGGCAATGATTCAGCGAATAAAAACAATTTTCGGGTAGAAGGCCCGAGCCAGATCTTTCGATTCTGCCCGAGTCATAGAATACCTGTCAAGTCCGGCCTCGCAGAACGCTACGTTTCCATACGTTTCATCCGCTTCTCACGGTTATAGCTTGCTAGTCCGTTCCTCACGCTGCTCACCTGCTGGCGTCTGCTGGCCAAAGTTAAGTGCACCCCAGATCGCGAGCGCTGTACCCTTTGGCTTCTCCTGGACAACCCGGTTGGGATAGAATATCAGACAAGTGGATCAGAATCACGCGAGATAGCGGACCATATGCCCCGCATCGGCTATCTTGACGATGGACGCCATATGACGACCCTGCGTTGGGTCCGTGACTCCTTATGAATCGCAGCTGGCCTATCGGAATCAAATGGTACGCGTGTAAGGTAAAACCCTAAATGGGAAAAGGACACGAGGTCGATCCGGCTACCAAGAATGCAGTGCACGGGGATGACGGGACTTAGACACTAAGGGCTCCAAGCTGTCAATGCCGTCCTGGTGGTAGATGTACCCAACCTCCTCCTGCTCGCGGGTGCACGACAATGTGACGCCTTCCGTCTTATCAGGATACCAGGCTGTCGGGAGGTCGCGCACGCCTGCATCCTTTCAGACGATGCGTGTGCATATGAGGGGGAGGAGAGTCTCGGTGTTGTGGACTGGGAGCAGGAGGAACAGATATAGAAGGTACTTACGACGAAAAGCTGGAGCGCACGGGGGTGCCACGTTTGCCATTGCCAGGGAGCCGTGCGCGGAACCATTCGTGGGCCGCAGCGCGGGAGGGCCAAATGTCCTTCCGTGTGCTCGCGGAGCCCATAAGCTGCTGGATGTGTGTGCCACCCTTGAGCGCAACGGTGAGGATGGGTTGGGTCATCATGGGCGGCTCCACAAGGATGAGGGAGGAGTATTGAAGATTGTTCGGAGAGTATCCGACGGTTGAGAGGATCCTGGTGTGCGTGGGTGAGAGTGAACCGAGCGCGATACAGTGGAGAAGATTTACGATACACATGCGCCTGCGGAGTGGCCAATTCCTACGATTTTTGTGCCGCTAAGGAGGCCTGACTCGAGGAGGACCTGAACGCCGCGACCCCAGACATAAGCGGGTGTTGGGTGATTCATAATGAGCTTCTTGTGGCAAGTAGCAACGATATCATGGTACGTACTTATGCCCTGTGGACGTTTCAGGAGAGCTTCATCGTTGAGGGTGGCAGCATGGCCGTGGTTGGGCGAGTCAATGACCCATGCTTCCTCTATTACGACAAGGTTGTTGCTTACTTGGGTTTGGGCTCGAACAGATGCTCAATTATAGACTCCCAGGTCTCCTTGTCTATGATATTCTGCTACGTCAATTGAAAGAAGGAAAAAAGCCAGGACATACGGATCCCAACGCCATGCGTGAATATTAACGCCAAACGGACTTTATGTCTTGACTTTCAGATGCTCTTTGGACGATACCGCTTCAACGCAAGTTTGAGTCCTCCATCCTCTGCTAGACTAGTAAGACAGTACTCCTGGACTACTGATGGCATGCAGTACCAGTCAAAACTTCTCCAAGTCACTCGGTTTGGGGCCAGCCCCGACATGTGTCACAACTTAATTTGCCACAATTACATCTCATGGCCAGCTCCGCCACAAAATAGACTTGATGACTTTGCACTACTGCAGCTCTAAAACATTACCAAAAGGGAATAGCTACTGTCTGATAGGGCGTAGGGCTGTACAACCGGAAATGAGATGAAAACGCATGTGGCGGAAAACAATGTCCCAAACAGCTACCGTCCCCGGTTTTGCCTCTCATTGGGCGCCGTTCCGGGAAACCGGACTGGGCGCCAAAGCACCGGTTTATTGTTTTGTCACACTTGCCATGGCGGATTCGTTTGCAGCTCATCTTCAGGGAACAATAATAATTCCATTCCACAATCCGATACAGATTTTTAACGGGACAGGAAACCTCATTACGAAGGTTAACCTTTTTAGTTTTGTCACGGGCGATCAATATGTCCTTAACGACCATTCCACCTATAACACGTACTCTCTCCACATTGCCGACGGTATCACCAATATCTCCCAAGGCCTTACATATATCATGGCCAACATGACGCTGAATTTCATGAACATCAATACATTGGAAACACATCCGTTCTTGCCCATATCCCATCCACGACGAGCGTTTATCAATACAATCGGCGATCACTGATTATGACATGTGTCATCGCAATGTCCGTCATGAGCTCTGTGGCAGTGTTGGGGTTGAGGGGCCAAGAGACTAATGGTGTTGAAAGCCGGAACACATTTTCACAAATTCTGGTGGCAACAAGAAACCCGGATTTGGATTCTGTTGTACGTGAGGCTGGTCTTCCAAGTGCTGCGGTACAAATAAATCTCTCCTCAATGTTCGTGTGAAATTTGGAGATGTTGTATCTGGCCTAGGAAGCCACAGAGAGCAAGCTGTTTTTGAGGTCGTCTCTAAAGAGGAGCTTGAGGTAGATTCGTTGAACTGATTTTTTTTAATCAATTTTATCGACCTCAGGCTAGGCCTATAGTGGTCGCTACACACTTCATACTTAAGTTTCCTCCTTCCTGGAGTGGGTGGATGCACCAACGACGGGCCCCTTTCCCCCCGCCGTCCCGGCTCCTTGAACCGTTTACCACCCCACTCTCGCAGGTAATTACTCTTTCTCTCCTCTTGGTCATTTGCTTATGAGAGTGGCCTGACTTCGTAAGTGCTCAGTTGCCGAAGCGAACTAGCACGATGAGAAGGAGTGCCACAGTTGGGGGTGATAAAGAGGTGAGGTGTCTTCATGGTTTTGCTGTGCCGGGTCGGTTCACGCTGCTGCACGAGTGTGGTAAAGATGATAAGGGTGGATAGGGGTTGTTTTGTTTTGTTGGGCTGAAAGTGGGCCTGTCTTATAGCATGTTGTGGCAACAATGTATCACTGTCATGTCAATAAATGTCCTGTTGGGCTGATTGATCTGTTTTAAGCTATGATAGTGGTGGTGAGACATCACCAAAGGTTGTTTTGAACTGCTTAGTTGCAGCAGCATAACTCAATAGTGCTATCATGGAGTCTGGCTTTCCTAGTAGATCCTTGATGGATGTAGCTTTCTGACCCAGCTTCCTTCTTAGTCCATATTGTGCATGCTCGTGTGTGCGGCAATCAATGAGGAAGTGGTGAATCATCCCATCTGCTCTGTGGCATGTGGGGCATATGGGGGAGGGCACTTTTTTGATTCAGTGTAGATGTTTTTTGAGCAGTGCATGGCCATCTGCAGTTGTGTGATCAAGCTGTGCTATGCATGTGTGTGTCAAGCTTCGGGAATGCCGAGATGTCAGATGGGAATGGCCAAGTCCTACAGGCTGGAAGTAGTGGCTTTGGCTTCAATGTACTTGTGCATTGTGCCCTACTCTTCCATGCATGCCACTGATTTGCAACAGACAGGGTACTTGGGAGGATGCTGATGATGCCAGCCTGAGTAGAGGACTTAACAGAGGAGAAGAAGGTAGAAGGGCCTAAGCCTAGTTGATACCCAGAATGAGGAAATATGTACATGCATGCCTGTAAGGGCAACCTAAGCAGGTGTTCTACCCTTGGGCGGTGCACTGGTGAAGGGGGATCCAAAGTTTTAGTATAGTACCTAATACATGGTGACTAGCCTACCTGGCGAAGGGGGATACAAAGAGAAAACTCTAGGGAACCCTTCACTCACTGACTACTGTATATAAGCACCATTGCTATGGCACTCCACGCTCTACCAGGCATCACCCTCCATACCGACCGGGAAGTTCCGCTAGGGCTTCGACACCAGGAGCAAACGATGAAAGGAGGGCCAATGGTTATAGTTGACACTTTTGAAGGGTACTTGCCAATAGTGATGATTGTTCAGTGTGCGGTACATTTGGTACTGCCATGAGTGGACCGAACAGATCTTGGTCAGCAGGGGTGGAATACGGGTGAGCCAGCACCGGTCAGGATTCATGATTGGGAGTTCCCCTGACTTATATAGGTTTAAGGAGCGATATGTGGAATAAGGAATATGAGACAACAAGGTATGCAGAGCATGTGGTTATTGTCCACAATGAGTAAAATTAGAATGAAGGAATGCAAATGGGGATAGAACAATAAAAGATAGAATAATACAAATGTGGCCAAGGATAAGACAATAGGGAGTGACCATCTATAAAACAATGGGGCCATGTCTGAGGATAATACAAGGACAGGAAGTCCCGAGGTGAGGCAGATCCAGGGATGAGGAGTAGGTGTAGTGGGATTAATGGATGATGAGTGGCATAGAGCATGCGAGGGGTAATGGCAAGGAATGTGGGTGGTGGATGTACCAAGCCAAGACTGGCATACCAAGTGATATGCATGCGGCGTAGACACTTAGACGTGGACATAGGATGGCTGCTTGGTCAGCACTGCTGAATTACCGGGTCTCGGTACATGTACTTAACAGCATGAAGCCTGCTGTGTCACTGAGATACCTGTGTGAGGGGAGGCTGTCATCGATCCTTGCCATCCAGGCATAGCCAGGCAACAGTTTCCATCTTTCTTGCCAGGTGTCTCATGTATCTGTACCAAATGTTTTCCATGCTTCAGCAAGGCTGCCTGGCAGTGTCCCAGTTTTTAAAAAAGCAGGGAGTGTACTCATCTGGCTGGTCTCCCTTGTTGCTGCCTTTCTAGCCTCCAGGTTTGCAACCTCATTGCCAGTAACGTCATCATTGCCTGATATCCAGGCTATTTTTAGGGCCATATGATGTCTGTGAGAGGGTGTTGCAATCTTGTTTGCCATATTGTAGGCATGGCCCAGGATGTATTATACTAGTCTAGGTCAGATATTTCTGTCAAGCATCGGATTACTGACGGACTTCGGTACTGCCAAGAGGTGTTGTTGAAAGGTTGGGCAGACTATGGCCAAGTCCTGCAGGCCAAGAGTAGTGGCGTTGGCTTCAACGTACTTGTGCGTTGCGCCCTACTTGCCGTGCATGCCACTGTATTTGCAACAGACAGATACTCGAGAGGATGCTGAGGATGCCGGCCCAAGTCGAGGACTTAACAGAAGAGAAGAAGGTAGAAGGGCCTAAGCCTAGTCGATACCCAGAATGAGGAAGTATGTACATGCATGTCCTACTTATATAGGTTAAGAAGTGACATGTGGAATAAGGAATGTGGGACAACAAGATATGCAGAGCATGTGGTCATTGTCCACAACAAACAAAATTAGAATAAGGAATGCAAAGCGGGGATAGAACAATAAAAGACAGGACAATAGGGTCGTGACTCAAGATGGGACAATAGGGAGTGGCCGAGTATAAAACAATGGGGTCGTGTCCAAGGATAATACAAGGACAGGAAGTCCTGAGGTGAAGTGGACCGAGGAGTGCGAATGGCAGATGTGCCGAGCCAGGACCGGTGTACCAAGTGTTATGCATGTGACGTGGGCACTCGGTCGTGGATATAGGATGATTGCTCAGTCAGCACTGCCGGCAGATAGGTCTCGGTACGTGGACTTGACAATTTCTTATCGCCTATATTACCCCTTGGTTGTCTAATAAGATAGTTGCTGTTTTAATACCCCTCTTGTGACCCAGCAGCTTGAGTGCTAGTATGACACCAACTGCTTCAGCTTCATATGTTGTATGATTGGCGAGCAGTCCCAGTTGGAATCATAGGGCTGTGATCCTTCTTCCCTGTTTGTACGAAACTGCTGCATCCCCTGAAAAACCATCTAGTCCAGAGCCATCAGCATAAATCTTGGCATCTGCTGTGCTGTCCCTATCAGCCTGTTTTGAGTCTTCTCTGGAGTTGGCTATTTCAGTAGAGAAGAGCCTGGGTGCATCTGTTGGGGTATGATTTTATTCCCCTGCATTTGTGTTTTGTTCTTACACATTTGTGTTTCTCTTTTGTGCTTTTCACCTTTGCATTTGCGTTCTCTGGCGCTTAAAATAAGCGCCCATAACGATGCACTTTGCACACCTTTGGGTCTTGTCTTTAGCATCCATATTGACAAGCCCCAAAGGCCATTGGATCAGGAGTCAGATACTGATGGACTTTGGTACTGCTGAGGGGTATTGTTGCAAAGGTCGGGCAGACTATGGCCAAGTCCTGCAGGCCAAGAGTAGTGGCGTTGGCTTCAACGTACTTGTCTGTTGCGCCCTACTTGCCATGTATGCCACCTATTTGCAACAGACAGGTACTTGGGGGGATGCTGATGATGCCAGCCCGAGTCAAGGACTTAACAGAGGAGAAGAAACTAGAAGGGCCTAATCCTAGTTGATACCCAGAATGAGGAGATATGTACATGCATGTCCTACTTATATAGGTTAAGAAGCGACATGTGGAATAAGGAATGTGGGACAACAAGGTATGCAGAGCATGTGGTTATTGTCCACAACGAATAGAATTAGAACAAGGAATGCAAAGCGGGGATAGAACAATAAAAGACAGGATAATAGAATCATGACTCAAGATGGGATAATAGGGTGTGGCTGAGTATAAAACAATAGAGTCGTGTCCGAGGATAATACAAGGACAGGAAGTCCTGAGGGGAGACAGACCGAAGGGTGAAGACAGGGAGTGTGGATGGTGGATGTGCTGAGCCGAAACCGGCGTACCAAGTGTTATGCATAGGACACGGGCACTTGGTCATGGATATAGGATGATTGCTCAGTCGGCAATGCTGAATAGATGGGTCTTGGTATGTGTACTTGACACATTGTTACTCTCTGTGTGTGACAGTTAAGAGTCTCTAGACCATCCCTGCCAACAGGTTATGGGCCCCGGGTTTTAACCATCCCACACTGCAACACACAGTCGTCCAATCCTCCTACTTTTTGGCACACACCTTCCTACAGGTTCCATCCACCTCCTGTCCAATTTTTAGCCTTATCCGTCAACAATTGACTTCACAATACCCTTATCATATCCAGGTGTCATTTTGCCCTTTTCTCCTACCACCCTTCCTGCTTTCATATCACCCTCCTCAACAACACCAACTATTCCCAGTGGAGAGGAGAGATGAGGGCTGTATTGCAGAGTAAGAGAGTGTGGCAGATTGTCATTGGAAGGAGGGTCAAGCCTGTTGATGCTGTCAAGGCAGCCATTTGAGATGAGGAGGCATCTATGACAGCTGGAGACATCTTCTTAGGTGTTCAAACAAAGGTTTGTGCACTCTGCACACATCAGGGACATTCCCAGGACATCTGTCATCGTTTTCTACCAGCAAACTTGAATTCTCAGCATCAAAATCACTTTCAGAAGCAATCTGCACCATCTAACATCATTGTGCACACCAATACTACCTTATCTGCTCCAATTTTGACCCCTCATGTTGAATTTGATGGAAATACAAGTGCTGCATCATTTTCTGCTTTTTCCCTCTCTTCCACACTGCTTCAGCTCAATGCTGAGTTTGATTGGATTGCAGACACTGGTGCTACATCTCATATGACTCCTCATTGACACTGGATATGTAATTTTCATCCACTTGTCATTCCCATTCAACTTGCAGACCACCAAGTCATCCATTCTACTGGAGTTGGCACTGTCCAATTTGCACCAGTGGTAGATGGTGTTTGGAGGTGCACTTTAGAGTGTACTTGAGTGCTCCATGTTCCTGCATTGCACAACAATCTCCTCTCTGTCTTATACCTCACTTGCCAAAAGCAGTTCACTGTTACCATTGTCTATGATCACATTACATTCACTCAGAGCAGAAACCTTCTCTTCACTGCCTCTGTAAGCACTCAAAACACTGCTCTCCTTGATGGTTCTACCATTCCTGTGTCCGAGTCTGTGAACTTTTCCAGCACTTGTGTCATGGATCTCTCTCTCTGGCATCGTCATCTTGCCCATATGAACCTAGAGAGTGTCAAACAGCTTGTCAAGGGTGATCTGGTGGATCGTTTGGTGCTCAAGTCACAGCAAAACCCTGATCCTATTTGTGAACCATGTCTTGCTGGCAAGAAACATTGGAATCCCTTTCCTTCTTCATCCACTTGTGCATCTAAGCCACTCAACCTTGTCCACACTGATCTCCATGGACCTCTCCCTGTGTGCACCCATTCTGGGTATAGATATTGGGTTCCATTCATTGATGGAAAGACTTGCTTTCGCTCATTCCACCCTCTTCACACCAAGGATGAGTTGTTTGTGGCATTTAAGCAATACAAGGATTGGGCAGAGACACAGCTTGGTCTGAAGATCAAGTGTTTGCATGATGACAAGGGTGGGGAATACATGTCCAAGGAGTTTCAGGCTTTTACAGATCTACATGGAATTGAATGCCAACACACTGTTTGTGCCAGTCCACAACAGAATGGAGTTGTAGAATATGCCAATTGTACAGCTGCTGAGGCCATTACCACCTACCTGCATTATTCTGGGGAGAAGCATTGGCTGCCTATGTCCATGTTAGGGCGATGCTATTGACAAGGTCACAATGACAAGATAATCCTATATTTATGAGCTGAAAGGGGATATTTTACCTGGTGTAGTAGTAATCCTAAGGTTATACAAGGTCTACTACTAAGAAATACATGTAAAGCTCACCTGGTGTAGCGGTAATCCTCAGAGATCAAGCTGAGGAGTCACCATCACACCAGTCACAACCCTATGCCCTACTCTGGCACTTATTACATAACTGAGAACGTGAAGTGGAAGTCATGTAAATGGGAAAAGATTGACCAAACCCTGATAGTCCACATGGAATTGCAGTCCCACTCATTCTCTTCATGACATCACTCTATTCCAGGCATGGCATGGCAAGAAACCATCTGTTCAACACCTTAATGTCTGGGGCTGCACTGCCTATGTCCATGTTCAGAAGGACCAGTGCAAGGGACTTGAGTCACACACTCAGAAATGCATCTTCATTGGTTATCCTCCTGGTGTCAAAGGCTAGAAGTTCTGGAATCCTGACATTCACAAGGGTCTAATCAGCAATGATGCTGAATTTGATGAGCATGTCTTCCCTTTATCATCCCCTTCACCACGTTTGCATCCTGCTCCAACTCCTGCACAGTTTATTGATGTCTCAGAAGATATGCCAGAAGTGGTTACAACTCACAACCAGTCTCCTCCTCCTGCACCAATCCCTGCACCAGACCCATTGCCTCCTCCTGCACCAGACCCACTGCCTCTCCCTGCACCGGTCCCTAATCCCCCTCCTTTGTGTTGCAGCACTCGTATCCGTCACCCTCCCAGAGAGTTCTGGAAGATTGATCATGACAAAATTCATTGTAACATCTCTCCTGAGTCCAATGATGAGGATGAGGATGAGCCTGTTGAAGAGGCAGCTGGCCTCATTTCTGTGTCATGTCATCCAGATGAGCTGCTATCTCCTGGGAGTATGTCTTCAAAGTCAGTGGGATGGAGCCCAGAACACTTGCAGAGGCATTGAAGTGTCCTGATGGTCAGCTTTGTCTTGATGCTGCTATGAAGGAGATTCAGGCATTGGTGACAAATGGGACTTGGGAACTGGTCAAGCTCCCTGCTGGTCATAAGGCTGTTGGCTCTCGTTGGGTGTTCAAGGTCAAATGTCATCCTAATGGTTCCATTGATCATTACAAGACTTGTCTTGTAGCCAAGGGCTACAGTCAGCATCCTGGACTTGACTACATAGAGACATTTGCACCCACTGCCAAGTTTGCCGCACTTTGTGCCATGCTGGCCATTGCTGCCATTGAGGACCTGGAACTTGAATCCCTTGACATTTCTAGTGCTTTTCTGAATGATGAAATTGACACAGAGGTCTATCTTCAGCAGCCTGAAGTTTTTCACCAGGGTGGACCAGATCATGTTTGGAGACTTCTCAAGGTGCTCTATGGACTCAAACAGTCCCCCAGGGTGTGGAACAAGAAGCTAGATACCGTCTTACATGAGTTAAGCTTCACTTGCATCAAGTCTGACACCAGCATCTATATCTGGCTCTAGGACAATGTCAAAATCCTAGTCCCTGTCTTTGTTGATAATTCACCCTTGCTTCCAAATCTCTATCTGCCATCTCACATGTGAAGACTGAACTTGCAAAATAGTTCAAGCTACATGATCTTGGCCCTACTTCCAGCCTACTTGGCATTGAAATCACTTGGGACTGCTCACAATGATGTCTCTGCCTCTCACAGTGTGTTTTGGAACCGTGAGCTGGTAACCCAAGAGCTGTGACAAAACTTTGGTGTGAAGAAAGTTCAATCAAGTTCTCCAACAAGACGACAGCAAGCTAATGCCTGTCCGGGTTGATGTCCAAAAAGAATTGTTTAGAGAGGGCCTTGGCAGGTGACTTGTCAATTACGTGTAGGAATAATAGTTTATGTTCGTGAACTATTATTCTACCCTTGCCTAGGATTATTTCCACGGATGTTCTATAAAATCTAGTTTAGTTCTTTTATGATGTTTTTATGTACCTTTTATATTTTGGCCAAGAAACCTTCCACCACATATAAGGGTTGAGATCTATTCCACAAACAAACCGTGGTCGGCGACCTACGTAAGAGAGTGCTGGCAGTACTAGATAATCCGGTGGATTATAGGTGAAGATAAGATTGATTAGTTTTACGCTACAGAACTAGTCAGGTATGACGATGTATAGGTCACCTTAAAGCTATCAGAACTAAAGTCATCAGGGCAATCTTGGAAGATCAGATTGCATTGTATCAGAAAGGCTTGTAGCTTCCTTGGGTCAGACCCGTCAAAAGGATCTGGGCTCCAGACTTGCGTGGGAGGGGTTGCTTTCTTGGAGGTGGAGAGGCTGTTTGCTAACAATGTGATTGCTCTGACGGGGTTTGTTGTGTTACTTGGGTGATCCAGGGGGATCTGAGGTGTGGTGTTTTTGGAACCGATGGGTGGTGGGTTCCAAGAATGGGTGCACGACAGAGGAAGGGTCTGGTGAGGCTTCGTAGGAGTTGGGCCCGAGTCTGTCTCTCATGACGATCAGGAGTGTAAGTACGAATATACTGTTAAGATTGTGTATCAGGTGCTTAGCTGGGTGCTTCTGGGGTTATTTCCAATGATTCTGATAGGTCTCCAGATGTCCTCATTTCCTGGTTGTTTGGAAATTGGAGGTCAGTTCGGACAGAAAGTGCAGAAGGACAGAAGCACCGGGGCTTTGGACTGTTCATGGTATTTAGGTAGATCGACTAGTTGTTCAAGTGGTTTGAGGTCCCAGGGACTGGCTTCAACTTATGTGTTGTACCCTCCTTGATTGTCTGTCCCTAATTTCGAAAAGTCAGAAAGTTACTGGAACTGAATCAGAACTATGATGCAGAACTAAATCGATATTCGTACTGGCAAATAATCCAGTTGAGTAGTGTCTTATATACATGTATCTATCCTTGTACTATCTTGTGCCGAGTAAAGACAAGGGGACAGGAAAAATACAAGGGGGCTAATGGGGGGTGAAAACAAGGGGCGAGGTACGTATCAATCTTAAGTTTGTTTGCAGGTGGAACCTTGATTTCCAGAGTCATGGAAAGTGTCAGAATCGGAAGTTGTGGTTTCCAATTGGGCCACAGAAAGTCTGTTTTGGGGAGTGGTCAGAGTCAGTTCATAACATATGGCCTCTATGGCATACCGATGTTGCATGGTCACCTCATCCCAGATGATCAGACTGGTCTCTTTCAAGAGCTGGGCCTGGTATGTACCCTTTTTGATGTTACAAATAGTATCTTTGTTGAGGGTAATAGAAAGCTTGAACATGTTATGAGTAGTCCTTCCTTTGATGATAATGGCAACGATCCCAGATAAGGTGACACAAAGGACAATCAAATTTTGTGCCCTCACTGAATGACAGAGAGTATTCCAGGTAAATGGTTTACCTGCACCTCCTACACCTTTGACAAACAAGAGATCCCCATTTTGCCTCCCTTGACCATCTCTCCTCAAAGCAGATGACAGGATTTGGTCATGGATTTTTTTGGGTTGCATTCATTATTGCGATATTGATACATGCATGCTCTAACTCTGATGCTGAATCATAATGGCACTGTTCAGCAATCAGATGATTTCAAATGACACCCTCTTAGTTTCCAGCGATCTGAGGCATATCAAGAAACTTTGCAAGACTTTGCTCTTCCTGTGACATGATTTTATCTATAAGGAAAAGGCCAAAGTCATAGACTTGTTCATCTGTAGGATTTTCAATTCCATGGTTAACTTGGAGTTGATATGCCAGATCGTCACAAATTTCTTTATGAAACTGCGTCTATAGTTGAGCAGGATCTGAGGGTGTACAATGGAGCATTATGGTCACCAAGAGCCTCCTCAATTGGGATCCTGTCTGCATTCCTGCTGCTTCCAGGAGACACAGCCTCCATTCTATATCATCCTCTAGAAGACCATGTGCAAGGCAGGCAGCTTTGAAAGTATTATATTGAGTGCCCTCAAATGACCTGAGTTCTTCAAATGAGCATGCTCCTTTTACCACCATCAGAAGGGTCCGCCAGAAAAACCGTTCTCTAGAAGATGGACTGGCAAAATGTATATGACCAATGATAGACAGTCGTTCCCAAGGTTTCCATAATTTGGACCTTGGTATCCAGACAAATTTCTCTGGGAATTGAACATAGAGCAAGTCACGTGCTTCAGGATATCTGGCATTTGCTTCTAAATAACCCATCAGCATTGTTTTGGCATGATCAGCCCTTTCAAGTGCAGTAGAGGCTGCATTGCATCAAAAATAACATTATGCTGGCCAGGGAGATGAACAGGTAGTGCAATCACAGCTGGAATCTGAGCATGGATTTTATACTCTAGCAACTGTTGGGGTTATTTCAAGAGTTCAAGCCAAACATAAACTAAAAAATATCGATTCTTCTCATTTGTCGATGGGAATCTATCGGTATAATTTTCCTTTTATTTTTCCTTATTTTTTTCTTCTCACTTTTCTGTATTTTTATCGATGCGAACGTTGTATGTTGGTTCCATCTGGAAGTTGCCGGCACGTTCCAACATTCGTTACTTCTCCACTCCTGGTCAGATATGACATCACTGGGAGTATAGTATATGCGCGCTCTCACCGTGCATTGACATTTCTCTTCTCCTCAGTATTTAACCACATTGAGGAGGTGAGCAAAATAAATGTTGTATAATATTCTTCCTAACAATTTGTAGTTTATTTCATTTAGGTAGTTATTTTCAAATAACACGTAGTGTTTAACCACATTGAGGAGTTTATTTCATTTAGTCTGTGTCCCTCGTGTTCCTACTCAAGTTACACTAATATATTAGAGCTCATTTCCCTTCACGGTTATGGGCCCCGGGGACAAATCAGACAAGTTACTGGCTGTGGAGAAGTTGTCTACTGATGGCTCCAACTGGCCATTATGGAAAGCAACTCTTCTAAGCTATTTTGAATCCAAAAGCCTTCTCAAATACATTGATGGCACAGCCGTCAGACCTCCAGATCCTCCTACATTTCCCAAAGGCCATATCCTCACAGACGATGAGGAGACCCAATTGGATAAAGCTGAGGAGAGGCTGGAGAAGTATATGTCAAGGGAAGGTCAGGTCAAAGCTCAACTCATCGTTTCTGTGTCAGAGTCCTTGGCCCTGATGCTTCAGAAGATGAAGACTGCGAAGGAGGCATGGGATGTGTTAGTCACTGATATAACGAGAAAGCCCAAGATGGTTGTTGTAACTCTTCAGCGCTAGCTCCGGAACATTAAATGTGCCAAGGGCGATGACCTGAGGGACCATCTAGACAAAGCCCAAGACCTCTACGCAAGGCTCAATGAAATGGGAGCCACCATCTCTGAGACAGAGTTTATTGACATCATTCTTGCCTCATTGCCACCCTCTTATGAAGCCATTATGAATTCCCTCACAACTTCGCTTGAGGAAATGGGTGTGCCTTTAGACCATGCTAACATTATCAGGGTCTTGAAGGCACAATATGATAGGCATAAAACACTGTCAATTTCCCAAGAGGAGCAAGTTTTTATAGGGACGTCTACCAAACCCGTATCAACTGGGCAGATAAAGATATGCTCTAACTGCAAGAAAAAAGGTCATTGTATTAAGACCTGTTGGGAAAAAGGGGGCGGAAAAGAAGGCCAGGGGCCAAGACAGAAAAAGCATACAAAATTCACATCCAAAAAGAGAAAAGGGAAGGCTAAAGCTACTATGGCTGAAGACGAAATCTCATCCGAAAATGATGATGAGGAGTCCGCCGCATTCAACAACTGCAACCCAATGGCTCTTATCAGCGATCCTTTGGGATTGGTCGTTATATTGGACACCAGCGCCAGTTCACATATGACGCCGCACTGAAATATTCTACAATGCTACCATGCATTCCCAGAGCTGCGTAAGATTCATGCAGCCGATAAGGGGGTGTTTGAAGCCCTAGGATCTGGCCAGCTCATCTTACATACAACAGCAAATGGGAAAAGAGCATCTATAATATTAAAAGATATGCTCTATGCGCCATCAATTGCCTTTACCCTGATCTCAATAGGCCGCTGCAACAACATGGGTTATCGGACCGAGTTCACGCATCAAAAATGCGTAATTAAAAATTCACTCGGCAATGTATTGATGCAAGCCCCTAAAGTTCACGGCCTATATCGCTTAAATGATGATTCATCAAACCATTCCACTCATATATGCCTCTCAGCCATGGAGGTCCATAAAAAACTAGGACATATCTCAGAAAAATCAATGAGATATTTACTTAACCATGGCATGGTGACAGGCGTTCATCCAAGCTCTATAAATGACAAAATTTCCTGTGATGCGTGCATCAAATCCAAGATGACACGCAAACCTCTTCCCAAAGAGTCAAGCGAAAGATTGAAGAAACCCAGGGATAAGGTCTACACCGATGTCTGGGGTCCTGTTAGGCACCCAACCATTGACAAAAAAATCTATTACATCTCATTCACAGATGACTATTCCCGGGAATCAGTTTTATATTTAATGAACTCAAAGGACCAGGCGTTTCAGAAGTACAAACTTTTCGAAGTGATGCTACTTCGCCAATGGGACATACATATAAAGGTGCTCGTATCTGATCGAGGAGGTGAGTATACTAGTAGCGAATTCGAAGATTATCTAGCTAAACAAGGCACGCAACATCTACTAATGGTGCACGACACTCCCGAGTCGAACGGTGTAGCCAAAAGGCTAAATCACACCTTAGTAGAACATATGCATGCCATGTTGATTGAGTCCGGTCTCCCCAAAACATTATGGGGGCATGCGATCCAACATGCTAATTATCTCAAGAATCGCACATACACACGAGCTTTACCCGATAAAACGCCATATGAAATGATCCATCACAAAAAACCCGACTTACATGATTCACACACATGGGGAAGAAATATCTACGTAAAAATTAAGCAGGGAGACAAACTATTACCAAGAGCTAAAAATGCCAGGTGGATTGGTTATTCTATGCATAGCAATGGTCATTTTATCTATTGGCCGGATTCCCGGAAGGTAACTACTGAGTGCGATGTTCTGTTTAATGAAGAACCAAAACTAGCCCCAATCTTCCCTACCAAGGAAACGCTGGCATTCACCCATACGTGAGGTAAAAATACTCAACCATCACATCCGATGGTGCCAGTGCCCGTATTACCTGCCACGTATGTTCCGCTCGAAGAAATGAGCGATGATGAGATGAAATATGCCCCAGACACCGGTCTCGAAGATCTGCAACCGGGTCAACAGTGTTAGGGAACAGGGAATGATCCCTTGTTAGTCTGGTCACTTTCCAATTGGTTCAATATGTA
>QLPI01006846.1:0-10963 GCA_003314275.1 Chroogomphus rutilus | reverse complement strand
ATGGTGATGGCTTCCGCCAAGTTGGCTTCACCAGGAGCGTCATCCGAGGGTGGCATTGGGTTCTCTAGGAGGGGGTTTGACGAGTGTTCGGATGGTGGGTCTGGGGCTGGTGGAGGGTTTGGTGGCGTATGGATGTCAGGTTCTGTGGCAGATAAGTTTGGGGTTAGGGATGCGTGGCGTACCGAAGCTTCCGTAAGTCTTTGAACAGCTCTGATTCGTTCGCTGCGTCTCATAGACGATCAGGAGTGTGAGTTCGAATATACTGTTAGCGTCCGAGTTCGTGTCAGGTCCGAGCTGACGTAAGTCGGTCCGAGTCGTGCGTTTGGAGTTGTAAGGACTTGGCTTCAACTTTAATGTTGTGCCCTCCTCGATCGTCAGTCCTTTATTTCGGAGGTTTGGAGAAGATAAGTTTTTGGAGTTCAAGAGTGAGTGGGAATACAAGTTGATATTCGAACTAAGGTATAGTACAGAAGTCTGGAGGTATTTATACATGTGATCCTTATTGTAACTAATTGGGAATGATCAAGAGAACAATAAGATGAACGAAAACGGAGTACAAGAGAAATATACATTGGTGTTACAATAAGACTATTGTTCGACGAAAAAGGAAGATGTCCGAGGTCCGAGGGTAACGATGCTGGTCGGACTCGGAGGTAGGAATGTAGGTTCGGACTTGGTTCAGAGTAGGGTCTTTTCGTAGCGCCCTATGTCGGATGTCCGAGATGTCGGAGTTATATCACGGATATAACACCAAACCACCCCAAGGCACAACTTCAGGAAGGCAGACTGAGTCAAATTCCGACAGATGCTCTCTGAGAATCTAACCAAGACTGGTCTCCCTAGTGCCCTGCTCCCCTCCACCCCCCTGAAATTGATGGGTTCATAGACCGGCTCACAACCACAATCCAAGACACTATTAAAGGGTCTGTCCCCTTGTTGTGGTCTACCCCCTACTCCAAGCACTGGTAGAACCCAAACCTCACTCAGCTCCATCATGACTATGCATGTAAGAGCAGAGACAAATTTTGCACCAGATATACAGCTAGTTGGGAGGATAGCAAGTGTGCCTCAAACCATGCCAGGAACATATACATCTCAGCCCTCCATAAGGCCAAAGTGGATCACTGGAAGAGCTGGATCAAAGGGGCCAAAGAGAAAGACATATGGGTGGCTGGCAAATATGCAAAAAACCCTCTTTCTGATGGGTCCCACACATGCATTCCCTCCCTCTTCAAGAAAGGGGCCTACAGTCAAATTGTCTCAGAAGTACACATGGATGCCAACAAAGCAGCCCTGTTCACAGACCTGTTCTTTCCACCTCGCCTGCACAACCTCCCCAATTTACCTGCAGACTCTGACCCCTACCCTCCGTTGCTCAAATTCTCTGCACCTGTGCTACATAAAGTCACCCACCGAATCAACAAAGCCAGCTCCTTCAGGCCCCAGGAAAGGATGGCATCCCCAACATGGTCTTGATAGAATGTGAAGCCATCCTCACGCCCCTGCTGCATGCCTGCCTCTCAGCAATTCTCACCACTGGATACTTCCCCAAAAGGTGATGCTCCTGGAAGACCATTGTGCTCCAAAAACCAGGCAATCCCGACTATACTATAGCCAAGGCCTACCATCCGATTGCACTCTATGATACAATGGGAAAGGTAATCTCAGGGGTAATGACTGACATCACAGTATACCTCACACTCAGATACAACCTGCTCCCACCCCACCACTTCAGGGGTCTACCCAATAGGACAACCATCGACTTGCTCCTCTATCTGACTCACCAGGTCAAGGAAGTATGGTGCAAGTAGAAGGTTGCAACCATAATTTTCCTGGATATAGCAAATACCTTTCCCAATGCAGTTATGGACTGGCTGCTCAAGAACATGGCTAGGCTAGGCCACCTGTCTGAAATTGTATCATTCTGTGAGGCTATGCTTGAGGATAGGAAAACCATCCTGAGTTTTGATGATGTCACCTCACTGCCCATTGACATTGACAATGGTATTGGTCAAGGGGAAACAGCCTCAATGATCCTCTACCTCATATACAGCTACGGTTTGGTGGCCATCCCATGAGGAGGTGATAAAGATGGTTGTGCCTACGTAGATGACAATTTCTTCATGGCCATAGCCAACACCTTTGAAGAAAGTGATACAATGCTCAATGATATGCTGGAAAAACAATCAGCCTGGTCTGCAGCCCATAACTCCCAAGCCGAAATTTCAAAGTTCCAATGCCTGAGGCTCACAAGGCATAAATATTTAGTGTAGGCTAACTTTATACACAGACAAACCCACCTAGTTATTGAATGTATCAGCGAGGCATGGCTCTTGAGCATGCAGATCGACCAGGAACTACATTGGCATCAACATCCCCAGCAGGCCTTTTAGAAAGCAGAAGGCCTCCTCCTTGCCATGAACTGGCTCACATGGCCCTCCTTTGGCCTCCCTGAACAACATGTCCAGTGCCTCTACATATCTATGGTGCTCCCCAAGCTCGAATACACCCTCCCAGTATGTACACCCCGGTGCATGAGAAGGTGGACCAGTTCAATTGGACACACCAAAATCATGGAAAAGATTCAGAGGCTGGGATGCAAACTGATGACAGGGACCTTTAGATTGACAGCCACCGATGTTCTAAAGCTTCACTCCTGGATCCCACTGACCCAGATACACCTGGACAACACCTGTCATCGCGAGGTGCTCAGACTAGCATCACTGCCCAGACCCCTCCTGCTCTATAAAGCAGTGAAATGTAGCTCAAGGAGACACCCCTGGTGGCATCCCTCTGCAATCAATAACCTCCTCTGGTGATACAAGATTCACCCAGACACCATAGAGACAGTGGACTCAACCAGACACCACCCTAGCTGGCACCGTCAATTCACCATGCACATTGCAGAGAGCAAGTCAGAGGCAGCCAGTACTTTGAGGACTAGGATGGATGACATCCAAATCTTCTCAGATGGATCAGGACTCGATGGCAGCATCAGTGTGGCAGCGGTTACCCCTCAAGATGTGTTGGGGTATGATTTTATTCCCCTGCATTTGTGTTTTGTTCTTACACTTTTGCACTTTTCACCTTTGCATTTGCATTCTCTGGCGCTTAAAATAAGCGCCCATCATGCCGCACCATTGCACACCTTTGAGTCTTGTCTTTAGCATCCATATTGACAAGCCCCAAAGGCCATTGTTGCTCTCTGTGTGTGACAGTTAAGAGTCTCTAGACCTTCCCTGCCAACTGGTTATGGGCCCCGGGTTTTAACAGTCCCACACTGCAACACACACTTGTCCAATCCTCCTACCTTTTTGCACACACCTTCCTACAGGTTCCATCCACCTCCTGTCCAATTTTCAGCCTTATCCATCAACAATTGACTTCACAACACCCTTATCATGTCCAGGTGTCATCCTGCCCTTTTCTCCTGCCACCCTTCCTGCTTTCATATCACCCTCCTCAACAACACCAACTATTCCCAGTGGAGAGGTGAGGTGAGGGCTGTGTTGCAGAGCAAGAGAGTGTGGCAGATTGTCATTGGAAGGAGGGTCAGGCCTGTTGATGCTGTCAAGGCAGCCATTTGGGATGAGGATGCATCTATGGCAGCTGGAGACATCTTCTTAGGTATTCAGCTTGATCAGAGGGTTCATTTTGAGGGTATTGCTGAGGATCCAGTCAGGATGTGGTCAAAACTTGAGTTTATACACCTCCAGGAGCCTTTTACCATCGCTTCTGCACCTATACAGCTCCATGCTTCATCTACTAGCTCTATTACACCCCAAACAAAGTTTTGTGCACTCTGCACACACCAGGGACATTCCCAGGACATCTGTTATCATTTTCTACCTGCAAACTCGAATTCTCAGCATCAAAATCACTCTCAGAAGCAATCTGCACCATCTAACATCATTGTGCACACCAATACTACCTTATCTGCTCCAATTTTGACCCCTGATATTGAATGTGATAGAAATCCAAGTGCTGCATCATTTTCTGCCTTTGCACTCTCTTCTACACCACTTCAGCTCAATGCTGAGTTTGATTGGATTGCAGACACCGGTGCTACATCTCATATGACTCCTCATCGACACTGGATATGTGATTTTTGTCCACTTGTCATTCCCATTCAACTTGCAGACCACCAAGTTGTCTATTCTACTGGAGTTGGCACTGTCCAATTTACACCGGTGGTAGATGGTGTTTGGAGGGGCACTTTAGAATTTACTCGAGTGCTCCATGTTCCTGCATTGCGCAACAATCTCCTCTCTGTCTTATACCTCACTCGCCAAAAGCAGTTCACTGTTACAAGTCACAGCAAAACCCTGATCCTATATGTCTTGCCGGCAAACAACATTGGAATCCCTTTCCTTCTTCATCCACTCGTACATCTAAGCCACTCAACCTTGTCCACACTGATATCCATGGACCTCTTCCTGTGTGCACCCATTCTGGATATAGATATTGGGTTCTGTTCATTGATGACAAGACATGCTTTTGCTCATTCCACCCTCTCTGCACCAAGGATGAGGTGTTTGCGGCATTTAAGCAATACAAGGTTTGGGCAGAGACACAGCTTGGTCTGAAGATCAAGTGTTTGCATGATGACAAGGGTGGGGAATACATGTCCAAGGAGTTTCAGGCTTTTACAGATCTACATGGAATTGAATGCCAACACACTGTTTGTGTGTTAAATCCGCATGTCGGCGCTTAGCTAGAGGCTTCCGGAAGGGTTTCTGGGGGGTTCCGAATGATTTCTGAAGGGGGGTTTGTACTCTGGGGTGGAGGGACTAAAGGTCGCGGGTTCACGATTGGAATCAGAATGGGGATGGAAAGACGGGAAGCACCGGGGGTCTTAGGACTGTTTGCAGTATAGGGTGGTACGCATGGTTTGAGATCACAGGGACTTGGCTTCAACTTATTGTTGCGCCCTCCTCGATTGTCTGTCCCTAATTTTGGAAGGTCAGAAAGTTTACCAGAACTGAATCGGAAACTATGACGCAGAATTAAGTCGATATTTGTACTGGCAAATAGTCCAGTTGACTGGTGACTTATATACATGTATCTAGTCTTGTACTATCTTTTGCCGAGTAAAGACAAGGGGGGGAAGAGAGTACAAGGGGCAATATAGAACAAAAAACAAGGGAGTGAGGTATGCAATGATCCTGCGTGTCGTTTATCAAAGGAGCAGAACCTTGGCTTCAGAATCTTTGGAGGTTTGGAAACACGGAACCTCGGATTGATGCATTGGAGTTTGGAAAGTAGTTATTCAGACTTTGAGCAGTCAGAAAGGTTCCGGAAATGGTGCAGGTGGTTGTGGGGTTTAATGTGAGTTTATTGGCGGCATGGGCCATAATATTGTGCCAGTCTACAACAGAATGAAGTTGCAGAATGTGCCAATCGTACAGCTGCTGAGGCTATTACCACCATGCTTGCTAAATCCAAACTACCTGCATGATTCTGGGGAGAAGCATTGGCTGCCTATGTCCACATCTGGAATCACAGTCCCACTCATTCTCTTCATGACATCACTCCATTCCAGGCATGGTATGGCAAGAAACCATCTGTTCAACACCTTTGCATCTGGGGCTGCACTGCCTATGTCCATGTTCAGAAGGACCAGCACAAGGGACTTGAGTCACACACTCAGAAATGTGTCTTCATTGGTTATCTTCCTGGTGTCAAAGGCTGGAAGTTCTGGAATCCTAACACTCGCAAGGCACTAATCAGCAATGATGCTGAATTTTATGAGCATGTCTTCCCTTTATCATCCCCTTCACCATGTTTGCATCCTGCTCCAACTCCTGCACAGTTTATTGATGTCTCAGAAGATATACCAGAAGTGGTTACAACTCACAACCAGCCTCCTCCCCCTGTACCAATCCCTGCACCAGACCCATTGCCTCCTCCTACACCAGACCCACTGCATCTCCCTGCACTGGTCCCTGATCCCCCTCCTTTTCATCGCAGCACTCTATCCACCACCCTCCCAGAGAGTTCTAGAAGATTGATCATGACAAAATTCATCGCAACATCTCTCCTGAGTCCAATGATGAGGATGAGGATGAGCCTGTTAAAGAGGCAGCTGGCCTCATTTCTGTGTCATGTCATCCAAATGAGTTGCTATCTCCTGCTGCTGCCATGGAGTATGTCTTCAAAGTCAGTGGTATGGAGCCCAGAACACTTTCAGAGGCATTGAAGTGTCCTGATGGTCAGCTTTATCTTGATGCTGCTATGGAGGAGATTCAGGCATTGGTGACAAATGGGACTTGGGAACTGGCCAAGCTCCCTGCTGGTCGTAAAGCTGTTGGCTCTCGTTGGGTGTTCAAGGTCAAACATTTTCCTGATGGTTCCATTGAGTGTTACAAGGCTCGTCTTGTAGCTAAGGGCTACAGTCAGCATCCTGGACTTGACTACACAGAGACATTTGCACCCACTGCCAAGTTTGCTGTACTTCATGCCATTCTGGCCATTGCTGCCATTGAGGACCTGGAACTTGAATCCCTTGACATTTCTAGTGCTTTCCTGAATGGTGAAATTGACACAGAGGTCTATCTTCAGCAGCCTGAGGGTTTTCACCATGGTGGACCAGATCATGTTTGGAGACTTTTCAAGGCACTCTATAGACTCAAACAGTCCCCCAGGGTGTGCTGGATACTGTCTTACATGAGTTAGGCTTCACTTGCATCAACTCTGACACCAGTATCTATATCTGGCTCTGGGACAATGTCAAAATCCTAGTCCCTGTCTTTGTTGATGATCTCACCCTTGCTTCCAAATCTCTGTCTGCCATCTCACATGTGAAGACTGAACTTGCAAAACGGTTCAAGCTATGTGATCTTGGCCCTACTTCCAGCCTACTTGGCATTGAAATCACTTGGGAAAACTCACTATGATGTCTCTGCCTCTCACAGTGTCAGCACATCTCTGACATGCTTGATCATTACAACCTTGCAGACAGTGCACCTGTCACCACACCCATAGACCCAGGTCTCAAATTGTCTTCCTCCATGTCCCCTACGACTCCTGAGGAGATCTCTGAGATGAAGAACATTCCCTATGCATCAGCTGTTGGCTCCATGATGTATCTGTCAGTTGCAACTTGCCCTGACATTGCCTACACTGTTGGAGTCTTGTGCCGGTTCAATCAGAACCCTGGCATGGCACACTGGAAAGCAGTCAAACACCTCTTTAGATATCTGAAGGGGACAATGGATTATTAGCTTGTCTATGCACCCTCACCATCAGGTGAACCTTTTGAAAGCTACACCCATGCTTATCATGCTGGGAACCCAGACAATGGCAAGTCTACCAGTGGGAATCTCCTCAAAATAGGCACAGGTGTGATCAGCTGATCCAGCAAACTTCAAACCATAGTAGCCCTCTCCACCACTGAGGCAGAATTTGTTGCTGCTGTTCATGCTGGAAAGGAAGTGGTCTGGTTTAGGCAGTTCCTTGGTGAACTTGGGTATACATTTGATTCACCCTCTATCCTTTGCATTGACAACCAATCTGCAATCTCTGTTGCCAAAAACCCTGAACACCATGGTCAGATGAAACACCTTGATTTGCGGTTCTTCTGGCTTTGTGATGAAGTTGCAGGTGGCACACTCAGTCCACTCTTCATTCCCACCACCGACATGGCTGCTGATCTACTCACCAAGCCATTGGAGCGAGTTGAAGTGGAGAGGTGTAGAAAACTGATGGGGATTGAAAAGTGTATGTGAGTATTGCAGTGGTAACTCATCAAGGGGGGGTGTTGGGGTATGATTTTATTCCCCTGCATTTGTGTTTTGTTCTTACACTTTTGTGTTTCTCCTTTTCACTTTTCACCTTTGCATTTGCATTCTCTGGCACTTAAAATAAGTGCACACAATGACGCACCATTGCACACCTTTGGGTCTTGTCTTTAGCATCCATATGAGCCACCCCCCGCCCTCCGGGCAGAGGAGCCAGCCAGCCTAGCAGAGCCCAGCCAAAGCCCAGCAGAGCCTAAGCCGAGACCCGAGGCAAGCAAAACCCCAGCAGAGCCCAGCAAAACCCCAGAAGAACCCAGCAAAAACCAATCACACTTGTGGAATACCATTTTTCTTTTTGCAAAGATAAATTCAAACTTATAAAAAATAAATACATCTATATGTATATATGTACATATTGTTGCTCCAACTGTAAAAAAACCAACCCCACTGCTACCATCCCTCTCACAGGTGCACTAAGGTGGCTTTGCCATGCCTGGCTACAGCCTTTTCAAGAAGGGTGGCCCTGCAGCCATCTTTATAGGATAGGCAGTCTTGTAGGTCTTTGTAAGAGGGGCAGCCCTGCAGCTACCTTTGAAAGGGGGTTATACACAACACCAGGATCATCTATGATAAAAAATACAACTTGAGTAGGTACATGTAGGTTTTTAATCTACCACCAAGCCACCTTTTCATGGCAAAGCCACCTTGAGCACCAAGGAACTTTTGAGACTATCATTGCCCAGGTCTACATTGCCGATCATCAGCATAGTACACCTGAGTTCCTGACAGCTGTATGTCATGCATTTGGTATGTAGGGCCCACTTTTTATTTTGTTGCCCCTCTGCCATGATTTCCTCAAGGACTGCCAATGGAGTAAGTCTCTAGAATTATTTTTTTGGGACTTGAAATACAACATTGTGCTATGTCACTGCTTCAAGGTTGTGTCAACATGACATTGATATACTAAAATATAACCAACCGTGAGCTGTCATGGGTTCGATACTAATGTTGTGGTGTAAAAACGCCCGTAAGGTGGCAGTTTTGCAAGTCGATGTCTGCGCCCTCCTCCCCAAAAGCAGTGGTATGATAAGCTGGTAGATGTGATTTTGGGAGATGACACTGCAAGCTCTGGACCATTGCCAGCCTCGAGGTATGCATTGATATGCAAAAGATGCTTTTTGCACAATGGGCTGGTCAAGGAGGAACAATGGGAGGATGCCCATGAGTAATGAATCCAGACAGCTACATTCTATTCTTACTTTTTTTCTTTTCTTTTCATCTTCCCTTTGTTACATTACTTGCACTGCTTCTTTTTAATAGGTCGGTACGATCTTGCAAAGCTGCCCTTATGTCTGCTACTTCCCCACAACACTGTCGCTGGAGTGATAGTGTACGAGTTGCGATCAAAGCACTGTAAAGAGCTTTAATTTATACCTGGAAAGATAAAATGTCAGTATTTCCAGCCTTTCCTCCTCACTAAAAGGCGAGATGGTTTGCATAACATAGGTGAAACATCTTCGACAGAAGAAAATAAAATCATTAGCGTATGAGCAAAGGTTTCTGGCCCTGATGGGTTGTGATTGTGTAAAAATGGAGAATAGTCATGTTGTGGGAAGTTATTCACATTAGGAATAACTCCCTCCTACCTGACTCCCCAAGTACAATCTTGAGCATTTATTGCACTACATCAGATGGCGCCAACTGATTGACAGGTTGGTCTCTCTCTGCGGGCAAATCACTTTGGCATCGGAAGCACCCCCTTTGAAATCCATATAGCTTCTTATGATGATATTGAGACCCTTCAAAACTGCAATAGGCTGTTATTTACATTTATCAACTCGTTTTAGACTCATGGTTCGGTTATTGCCTTGAGGTTCAGGAAAATTCCATGATGAAGTGGATCCCCCAAGCCTCAAAGGGTGAGGCTGGGTGTCATTGGCATGATGCAAGACCAAAATGTAATATCTTTAGCAGGTGGTGGCTATACCTCAAGGGCGTCTGGCACCGGCAGGTGATCGCAATACCTTTAAGGGGTTCTGGCACTAGTAGGTGGCCCAATTCGTGGAAGTTTGCACTCCCATTGTTCCCATTCCGGGGGAGAAGTGTGCAGGTGTGCACTGTGTCATGCATGTGGTCGGGAGTGTGGTGATGGTGGGAGGAAGACGTATGGTGCGCTGGTGTCGCCTCATCATGCATAGTGAGGAAAGACCTCGGACAATACACGCAACTGGGATCTATGTACCATAGCATAGGGAGCATGTGCGCATGTGTGTTGAGAAAAAAAGGTTTGTATCTTGAGCGATTAGCTTGCTGTTTAGGAAATAATTAATGCCGCGGTCGCTGTTAAAGATAGAACCATACCTAGCATCACAGATGCACCGCACGTCCAGACAGCCTCACATGTGGGGGTATTGAGAAGTGGAGTGCGCAGGTGTGCACTGTGTCATGCCGGTGGTCAGGAGCATGGCAATGGTGGGAGGAAGGACGTACGGTGCGCTGGTGTCACCACATCGTGTGTAGTGAGGAAAGACCCGAAGTTCCTGCCAATATTCCCTTGACCAGGTGTCATGCGTGGTGTCGGCATATTGTGCGTGGTGAGGAGCAGACAATTTGCATGACCAGGGTCTACGGAGTGTAGCATAGGAAGCAGGTACATCGAGAAAAAAATGATCATCTGGACATGACACACGACACAGTGACACCAGTGCACTGCACGTGTGGGGCTGTCAGGACATGCGGTACGTTGGTGTCACTGTGTTGTTCGTGTGGTCAGGAGCATGACCATGGTGGGAGGAGAGATGTCGTCGTGTACTGGGTGCAGCGGATGTTCGCATTGTGCACCCACTGCACACCAAGGTCCCACCACATCGTGCATGGTGGAGGAAAGATGTCGGTGTGTGGTGGGTGCACAACACGAAGATGGGGTGCACCCAGCACATGCCAAAAACTTTCCTGCATGATGCGCGGGGATGTGGAGTGGCCTGGTGTCACCATGCATGGGTGGTAGGGGAAGCAAAGGGAGATGCGGTGTTGAACCAGTCACATGACCGGGCAGTAGTCAAATTCTCAAATTTGCATTGTGGGAAGGGCTTATATAAATGCTGACCAATTAGCTTATCTAAAAACACCCACAAGCGCCACAACTGAACTTTATATTATAGATGAGCCACCCCCCGCCCTCCGGGCGGAGGAGCCAGCCAGCCCAGCAGAGCCTAAGCCAAGAC
>QLPI01006845.1:0-19282 GCA_003314275.1 Chroogomphus rutilus | reverse complement strand
TCGGCTTGCCTTGGGTCTCGGCTTGCCTTGGGTCTCGGCTTGCCTTGGGTCTCGGCTTGCCTCTGCTAGGCTGGCTGGCTCCTCCGCCTGGAGGGCAGAGGGTGGCTCGTGATGTAAGAGGTTGGCTATGTCAGTTGAATGACAAAGCACAAGAACAAAGTATACAAAAGAGGAAACTATAGAGAAAATCTAGAGAAATGGTACAGCATTGAGGCTGCACAAATAGGGGCTAGGGGCTATGATAGGGAAAGACTAACCAAAAAGGTAAGGATGATGAGTAACAATGAGAAAACACTAACAGAATAGGAAACAGGTCTGAGTCAAGCCAAGAAAAGGGGAAACATATAAAAGAAACAATAAGGAAGTCTAACAATAAATATATAACAACCTTGTCCACTACTCCTGAGGGGTCTTAGGATGAGTCAGGGGACTGAGTCATCTCGGAGTATTTCTAGGTCACAGGCAACATATCTTCCGCAATTTCTCCAGTATCCAATCCAAGGATAGGGGTCTGGGAATAGGAGGACTAATGGGTATATCGCCGTGCACTCTCATTTTGTGTTTAAGAGTGAGCCAAATGGAGTAGGTGAGGTAATCAGGATGGGATGGTGCCCTGAACTCTGCCTCATATTCTACTCTACTCCTACCATGATATGCTGGTCTAGACATCATACCAAGAAATATGTATGGTTCTCAGCTTTCTAGAAAATAGACTGCATTTCCTATTGCATATGACTGAGTGTAGATTAGATGGGATCTTCTTCTGAATGAGAAATGTGCTGGGGGAGGTACGCGAAGATAATATGTGTTAATGGTTCTGCCCGGATATGTGTGTCCTAGGTGTTGTAGTGTTGCATGGGAATGAGCTCTGAAGAAGACATGATGACAAATTGGGAGTCTGAAGATTGGAGTGCTGAATAGAATGGTTGGCTGTGTGATGTGGTGACAGTGAAGGTGATATGGGATGAGCACTATTGGAGTCAAATTTGGAACATGGTTGAGATCAATCACTTTACTGTTAGCATAATAGGAGAACTGTATGGACACTCACCGCAAGACCATGCAACTGAATGTCAAACTGACCCAAGTTTCCATTGCCAGCCCAGGTCAATAACCTGTGACTCAAGGTTGAAGTGTGCATGTTGTTGAGTGGATAAGATAATAGAGCCTGATGAAAATGGCAACTGAAAGGGAGGGAAGGAAATAAGGAGGTAGAAGAGTAGGATGAAGGATGTGTATGGAAGCACCTTAAGACCAGCTGGATAGGCTGGATGCAGTGTGAACAACCATAGATATTGCCACATGTACCACTGTATCAGCAAGATTGAGTCATGAGATGACCACAGCCATTATACAAACACAAGTGTTGCTGAACAATGCAGAGAACCGAGTGTTGAATGATCCAACCAGGGAGCCACTACAGAGAAGGCTCAAAGCATCATGTACCATCAAGTATGTCATCAAGGCAGAGCCATCGAGGCAAACCACCGTAGATGATCCTATGCAGAACACAAGAGACACCATAACATTGAGTGAGCCAGATGTGGTGTATACCCACACAGAGTTCAGACAAGTCGACATCTTGAATCCATTGCACAGCCAGCAGAGACCCAGCTTTAGCTTTAGCTCAGTATTGGTACCACCATCAAATGAGATGAGGGTGGATGATGTGGAACATCTATTTAGGGATCATGTAACACAATCACGCAATTACAGAGAGGCATTGCCAATGCTATTTTACAGAATATTCTCCCTACCAAATCTCCTGCAGAAACATAGAACAATTTGCAAATGGTCCAACCACTTGGGGTACCAAGTTTGCATGAGAATGCACATGGAAAATGACCCACATGACTGCATATACTCACCAAGACATTATTTATGGCATATTCCCAATTGTCTCACACATATCAACCTGCAGCCCCACATTCCTATAGCACATTGGAACTGGAACAGGAGCTGGACCCAGGGACTTGAGAGCTATAGCCCAGGGGAGGTGCAATACAACCTTGCATGGGGGATACCATATAAGGAAATCACAGGATAGTTGATAAGGGACCAGAGGTTGGAGGAATCCTGTGACTTGAAACTAACCACCAACACTACTGAGTGCCATTTAGAATCTTATTGGTGAAGCAGTATATATAGTACTACTTGCATGGATGCAAAAGAGAACAAATGTACCCTTCTATGCTTGAGGGGGTGTGTTGGAGTTACAAGTGGTAGAAGCACTTATAGTGTTAGTAAGCAACTTATGCGACTAGTACAGTATAGGACAAGCAAACTCAACCAATTTGGTTTTGAGTGATTGGGAATTTTTGTGCCAAACTAATGTTATATTCAGAATCAGAATGTCAAAATACATCCAAAAAATGTGTTCTGAAGTTTTTCCAATGAGTTTTTAATGTGGCCAAATTTTTGGGCCTTTTCAGCACAATTTTTCACCCCAAATCTCATTGTCATAACATAAATTTTAGTTAAGTATGGCTTCAATTAACATCATAGCTTGTTCAGTAACTATGCGATGCTTGGTTTGCTTTCTAATAGCCCGAGCAGCTGCATTCCCAGTAAGTGCCTTGCGATATATAGCCATAAATCTCCAAGAACGATTTGTAAACCGCCATATCACATCAGCTGGGCATTGTCAAGCTTTGGGTACCGATGGACTTTGGTAGTGCTGAAGGGTGTTGGGCGGACAATGGCCAAGTCCTGCAGGCCAAGAGTAGTGGCATTGGCTTCAATGTACTTGTGCATTGCACCCTACTTGCCGTGCATGCCACCAATTTGCAACAGACAGATGCTTGGGGGGATGCTGACAATGCTGGCCCAAGTCGAAGACTTAACAGAGGGGAAGAAGGTAGAAGGGCCTAAGCCTAGTCGATACCCAGAATGAGGAAATATGTACATGCATGTCCTACTTATATAGGTTAAGAAGCGACATGTAGAATAAGGAATATGAGACAACAAGGTATGCAGAGCATGTGGTTATTGTCCACAACAAGTAAAATTAGAATGAGGGAATGCAAAACGGGGATAAGACAATAAAGGATAGAATAATAGAGGCATGACCAAGGATAGGACAATAGGGAGTGGCCGACTATAAAACAATAGAGTCATGGCCAAGGATAATACAAGGACAGGAAGTCCTGAGGCAAGATGGATCAAAGGGTGAGGACAAGGAGTGTGGATGGTGGATGTACCAAAGCCAAGACTGGCATACCAAGTGATATGCATGTGGCATGGTCACTTGGATATGAACATAGGATGGCTGCTCGGTCGGCATTGCTGAATAAACGGGTCTCGGTACATGTACTTGACAGGTATGCATCAAGGTATTCTTTTGCTACTGTCTTTGCATCCTCAAATGTCTTCTTTGGAATTTCTAGATGATAGAATTTTGCCCATCCCCAGTACTATTGTCATATTTTAGTTTCATAAAATAATGCAAGAAAGTAATAAAATAAATACTTGCCATTTCAATAGGGTTCATCTCACAATGAAATTTAGGCAAGAAGATACATTCATGCCCTGCATTGTGATTAAGTGCCTCCAGCTGAGAAATTTGATTTGCAAAATCATCTTGGTGACTGAGGATGCGAGCCATACAGCAATTTGTGTTGTTAGCTGGGCAAACAGGTTTGCACTTTGCTTTTTTGCCTTGAACATTGAAACCCCTTTCTTCAATAACTGTTTTGAGTCCCTTTGGTTCCCCATTCACTGTGGTCATTTTTTGTACCTGGCCTCAGAATAAAGGGTTTGGATTAGATTGGTGAATTATGGTATCTTTCTGTTTGCATTGCTTGCCCCCATCAGATTTATTCATCTCAAAGGCTTTGAGAGCATCTGGGGCAAGAGATTCATGAGCAGAAGACTGATCATAAACAAATAATGCAATGCACCCAGGAAACTGCTTTTCAAAAACAGCAATTGCATGCACAATCTGGGCCAATAGTTGTTCTGCATCCCACCATGCATTGCCATTTGATCCAGGGTAAATAATTATCTGTGCTTCATCAAGAATTTTTCCTTCCTTATCAGTGTAGACAAGGTAACCAGTTTCAGGATTGATATATTCTGATACATGTATAAGTCGGCCTCAACAAGACTCATCTTGAAAGTTAGGAATGACTTCTTTCTCGCCATCCTGTAATGTTGGAGGAATTCTTGTAAAATTTCCTTCATCATCCTGGACCCACTTGGCTATTCTTTTCTGGTGCTTCTCCATCAGTGGCAAAAATATGTTCTTGTGTTACTCAACCACATCAGTGCATTCATGGCCATCCAAATAAACCCCCTTTTTAAGAGCCTTGTGATGCCACCCTAGCTTAATTATCCAATGATGTGAAGTGTGAAGACCAATTGGATTTTTTGGAGTGATTGAGAGGCTAGGAAGAATTACTGTGTTAAGTGTGTCTTGACATGCTTTTGGAGTGACCTGCCTAGCAGTTTGGGAAGAAAGCCATTGCCGTGCCAAAATCTGTAGCCACTCATCAGAAAGAAGTGACTATGACCACCATGCTTTTCTTCAGGAAGCTGTTCAAATATTTGCTAGTGCCAAGCAAGAACACGAATTTTTTGAGCAAAGTGAGTTCCAGCTCCTTCATGCCATTGTTGAGCAATTTGTTTACTCACCTCCATTGTTCCTAATCCTTTAATCCATAATGTTGTAAAATTTCTGAGAACCAGTAGTTTATTGGTATCAGATAGGGTGAGCATCTGGTGCTTTTTTGTTAGGTCTTTCTTGATCTGATCTTGCAAAAACTCCCATGAGTTAATCTCCAGTCCACCTGCAATAGCCTTGTCAATATCATCTTCTAAATCAGCTTGTGTATATAGGCCCAATTCTGAATCCTGTTCATCGGCAGGTGGAATTGTGACCTTATGTTAAGTCCGCGTGTCAGGCGCTTGGCTAGTACTTCCGAGGGGGTTATCCGGGTTAGTGCGAAGGTCCGTAACAGGGCCGAAGACCGAGACGGAAGTCGGACGGACTACGGACGGGGACAGAGGCGCCGGAAACTTAGGGTAGGTCGCGGAATAGTTCAATCCGGTCACTGAGGTGTTCGAGGTCGAAGGGACTTGGCTTCAACTTATTGTTGTGCCCTCCTCGATCGTCTGTCCCTAATTTCGGAAAGGAGGCGGGAGTTTACCGGAAATGAATCGGAAACTGGTGGGAGACTAAATCGATATTCGTACTAGCAAACAGTCTAGTCGACTGGAAGACTATATACATGTGACTTATCCTTGTACTATCTTTGACGGTCATAATACAAGGGGAAGCGGGAGTACAAGGGGTCAATATAAGGGAGAACAAGGGGTCAATATAAGGGAGAACAAGGGAGTGAGGTACACGATAGTCCTGCACGTCGGTTATCAATCGTAACGGAACCTTGATTTTCGGAGTCTTCGGAGGGTCGGATTCGTGGACTACGGAGGGTCGGAATCGCAGGACCTCGGAATGTACTTCGGACATTTGGAAATCGGTTGTTTGGGCTTTGGTCGATCGGAAAGGTCCCGGAAACGGTGCGGGTGGTTGTGGTGTTTAATGTGGGTTTGTTTGGCTGCATGGTCCATAACACCTTAACACTTTCTTGTCAGATTTGGGTGTTGGTAATGTCAGCATTGATGACATGTTGCACCTCTTTAGGTAAATTTGTATCCAAATATAGCAGCCTCACCTCAGGCTTGGATAGCACTTTGACAATTTCAATCGAAGGGGATCATTGTTGGTGGCTAGGTCCAGGCATAGATAAAAACCCAAATGCATCAAGGGATTTCTGATTTGCAGTTGCTTTCTTATATCGACATTGTGTGCAACTGGACTTGCTCATGACATCTGGGCCCTTCTTGTACTTATTTGGCTGACCTGACAATTTATTGTGATTTTTTTAATTTACAATCAGGGTTCAATGTGAACATACCATTGCCTTCTCACTGCTTTTTTTCCTCAACTGAGGTGACACCCAATCTTCATCCTTTGAGTTATCTTCCTGGTTGACAGCAAAATCAAAGTGCCTTTCTTGAAGATCATCCTTATCCTATTCTGAATCTGGATCCTCTTCTGAGTCCTCATATTCATAGCTGTATGCTTGTCAGGAGTTGGGTACTGACGGACTTCGGTACTGCTGAGGGGTGTTGTTGAAGAGGTCGGCAAACTATGGCCAAGTCCTGCAGGCCAAGAGTAGTGGCATTGGCTTCAACGTACTTGTGCGTTGCACCCTACTTGCTGTGGGTGCCACCTATTTGCAACAGACAGGTGCTCAGGGGGATACTGATGATGCCGGCCCGAGTTGAGGACTTAACAGAGGAGAAGAAAGTAGAAGGGCCTAATCCTAGTCGATACCCAGAATGAGGAAGTATATACATGCATGTCCTACTTATATTGGTTAAGAAGCGACATGTAGGACAAGGAATGTGGAACAATAAGGTATGCAGAGCATGTGGTTATTGTCCACAATGAGTAAAATTAGAACAAGGAATGTAAACCAGGATAAAACAATAAATGATAGAATAATAGGGAATGGGTCAAGGACAGGACAATAGGGAGTGCAGGACTATAAAACAAGGGTTGCGCACGAAGATGCAACAAGGACAGGAAGTCCCGAGGTGAAGCGGATTGGGGAATGGATGGATGGTGTAGTGGAAGTGCTGAGCCTAGAATGGCGTACCAAGTGACGAGCATGTGGTGTGAATACTTGTATGTGGACGTAGAATGGCTGCTCGGTGGGCACTACCGAATAACCAGAACCTCGGTACATGTACTTGACAATGCTTCAGAGGCCCTTTTACTCTCAGTCTCCTCTCCCTCTAAACCAAAATTCATTCCACCCATGGCATGGTTGTAAAAAATGTTCACAGAAGTTGGCAATTCCCTCTCAGATTCATAATCTGTAGGTGTTGTTGGATGCTCTATATGTTCATCTGCTTTAGTAACCTGATCATTATTCTGATTTCACAGTCCAGTAATGTTTCTTTTGCATGTTGGATGGCAGCCAGCCGGCATTATGCAGCATGTCAAGGCTGGGTAATGATTGTTCCGTATTTGTATTTATTTGTTTATGAATATGGTATATAGTTTTTTTTTATTGTTTTTAAATTTAATTTTTAAATTTAATTTTTTTTCACACTTTTACTGGAATCATACACTACTCAATCATAGCTATTGATTGCACATTTTTTCGATATTTTTCAGTTTTTTTTTTGGGGGTGTGGCCAAAATTTTGACCTGTCCAAAATAAAAATTATTTTAGAAAAAAAATGGCTCATTAGATTGACTTTATTTTGATGTTAGATACTTCATTTAATGGTCTACTATTGATTTCAACAAGCAGATTTTGCCAGAAAATTGGGTCAAAATTTTTGGTTGAGTTTGCTTGTCCCATACTGTAGCCTGGCTGTGCTCTATAGTTGCAACACATTCCCATGGGTAAGGTAGATGACATATGGATTCCACTAAGGTCACATGACTCAAGTGTCATATCCACCATTTTGCACAAGGATCTGGCAATATGCTAGATACTATTTTAGCTGTGTTAGACAAGGCTGATGTTATATAGTATAGCTCAATCATTATTTCCAAAAATATTCACCATCCTCTGTAGCAGAATATAAAATTTTGACTCAACAATGAAAATTTTTGCACTTGTGACCATGACCATCACATCACTTGACCTTAGCAGAAACTGTTTGTCCTCTGCCTTACTGGGAAAAGAATAAACATTAGAGAGCAGGAGGCTGTCTCCTAACACCTTTGCCCCCACCTATAGTAGTAGAGTTGCTGACTCCCTCACCACTTCCCTCATGACCTGATCCACCCTCCCCATCTCCTCCACCACCTCCACCACCTTTCCATCCCCTTCACTGCCTACATCATCTCCACCACCAATTCCCTTCCCTTCACCACCACCTCTTCTCCTTGCAAGAGCAGCTGTTGTGGTCCCTCCAGCCATATTTCCCATAGTTGCCTTTACAGAGAAAATAAGGGAGTTATCCAAGATTGTAGGGTAACTTGGATGGGAAGTGGTCTATGTAAGGTGGGAATTTTCTGAGGCGACTGGAGATGGGTGAATTGCAAGGGGAGATTTGTAATTGGGTGTATCAGGGAAGCAAGCAGGGCATTTTGAGAGGGATCATAGAGTATCTGATGATAAATCATTTAAGCTATCCTATTTCATGGTCTATGAACAAATCAAGACCACTCTGTTACTGGTATCCCAATCATGGTCCAACAAATATCAATGGTAATTATAACAGCACATTGATTTCCCTCCCTTCAGGGTCAATTTCAACATCTCCACTCCGATTTATCCTACAATATATCAATCTCAGGTAAATCACACGCCTCATAAAGAGGGCAAATGACAGAAGTGAATGGTGGCCATTAATTGAGGGTTAATTATATCCTACCGCGTTCTTTTTTGAATTCGTCTTCAGGGTATAAATAGACCAAAACTGGACAATACACCATCTTGCGTTTCCCGAAACTTCAGCCAAAAATTACAAGACAGCAGATAATGATATTACACACTCCGCCTGTTAGCAAACGGCTCTAGGAAGAGAGCGATCAGGCGAGGCGGAACCTCGGATCCAGGAACGAGCTGATGATCAGTCATATGGCACACGAACGCTAAAACAAAGCCAAAGGCTCAGCTCTAGAAGAAAAGACGCCTGAACATCGCAACGTAGCACAATGGAGCAGTTCAAAAACAGCTAGATAGTTATGAAGGGGTAAACCACATCATATGAAGGTAGCAAGAGAACGAAATATAACGACCATTATGTAACCGGTATATATTCGGTGTTCTAGTACCTCGAAGCTTCCTATCCCTTTTCTAACACCTGACTACCTTCCGTAATTCATGCACACGATATCACCCACAAATCGAGCTATCCATAAATAAAACCATAACAAAGCATTCAGTTCCAGAACCAGCTACCTACACAGAAGTCGGCGCCAATGAAGTCGGTGGCTTTGTCGCTCTGAAATCCTCCAAATCCACGTGGGTACTTTGCGCCCGATGGATCCGCCCACGCATATTAAGAAGGAGTCGACTTCCCAATGCGCATGGAAGGGCAACTGCCCAACTACAATCATCATCCTAGTCAGAATATGCACTAGCAGCTGAAAAAGATCGTATTGTCACTTACCTGAGGGCAACTTTTAGGAAGTTCTGAGAAGCCAATGCCCAAACTAGACAATTTACGAGCAGTGTGATGAATATCCTGGGGACGTCTTGTTCTATAGCTTGAGTTCTGTAAAAAAAAATTTAATGCTTACGTTAAAAAATACAACACGCTTGCCAGATAGATTCATCAGTCGTTCTATACAAAAATGCAACCGGATAACCCACCTATCGTGTATAATCAAGCGCAATAGGGAGGAATTATAATGGTCATGATACATCCCCCAAGCTTTATACAACATCATGAAACATAGGAGACTTTCAGAGATCAGTGCCGGGATCCACGTAAGAAAGTACAGTGGCGGTTGAGGACCAATAAAACAACCCGCTAAGCCAAAAGGCCTGGGGATACCTAGAAGTGCGGTAAGAATGAAAGTCGTCTGTAGAAGGGAAGACGGCTGTGTAGTTAATGACTCGAACTAACCTCGTGGTAAACCTGTATCTACTACAAGAGTAGCTGCTATTTGGGCAATAAAAATCATCCCAAAAAGTATCAGCACTCTTCGACTGCGCTCATAAACAGCGTATATCTATGTAGAGAGTGCTTGGTGTGAGATTAATGAAGTGCAAAGGTAGGCGTACGCGAGTCATTAGAATAACTGTTCAGAACACAACAATATGAGTAAATAATTTCTTGGTGGAGCTAGTACTTACGTTCTACGGTTATGACGGCAATGGCTCCTCTGTATACGCATCAGGAAAGAAAAGAGATGGCAAAGGTACAGCTGAACGCACGATGTCGTTTCCCACCAGTGAAAACCGTTGCAACTACACAGAGAGAGATCACCAGAGAGATTTAAAATGGTACTTGGAACATACAACTTTCAGATGAATTAATCTCTCCGTATTGATGTAATATTTCATGATAAACACACCTTCATTGAGACGGATGGGTTGGTGTACACTTTTTGGAAAAGGTGAAAAAACATACATTGGAATTGAAAGCACTGTGAATGCACCTATCATGTTGAAGATAAGCGTCAATGGTCCAAAATAACGATTCTGGGGAGGAGTTGTCAGCTTTGGTGGGACGCCGATGAGTCGAGAAGTGGAAAATATTCACAAAGACAAGTAGAATTTTCCCAAACGCCCATGGGCCGGGCTGAGTCCATACCACTCGTATCTGTAAAGGCTTGAGTGCGAGCCCAGATGGGGGGATTGGGATCGTGTATGAACCTCATCTCCAAAGGTGAGAGCTTGACCGGAAGAGAGTCAACCTTTTGCCATAGAAGAATAGGTGGAATAGAAAACGACACCATGATCATATATAAGAAAAGCCAGAGAGCCAAATCTCGATGCATTTACGGTCCGCCCTGCGTGACAGTACAAAATAAGTCATATCTTCTTAAACCGAGCGATGCCCTTCCATCTCGAGCTCGTTACCTGCAGAAACCAGTGTCGCGAAGCTAAATTGCGTCTCAGGAGAAGAAGGGGACATTATTCTTGAAAAGTAATATCCAAGTCTGAATGAGGCCCAGCCAAGCGTCTCCGACTCGTATCAGTGGTATGCGCGCGTGAAAGGGAGCGGGAAGGGAAGAGGGGAAGAGGGACAGGGACAGGGAGGAGGGGGAAGACAACTTGAATTATGAATTCGTAAATATGTCCCAAATCGGAGATGCTAGTGAATGTGAGCCACGTGAAGCCTCTTACAGTGGTGGCAGTTGTGGCAGAGTGTTCATCGAAAATGCAAGACAGAAGAAGCGGAGTACGCATGTACCTCTAGCCCCAGCAAACGACTCAACTGCTATTGGAAGACATAGAATAGGTTTGCACTGATATGACTCGGAGCATTGGCCATCCCTACAGAGCAGCAGTCATGCATCACCAGGGTCACCACATCATGTATCAACAGGATCAATGAAGGATAGCCATGCATGAGCGGATTTCAACTAGCCCCGATAATTTTGCTAATTTTTCTTCATGTTTGATTATTTTCCAGTGATAACGCTGCTAGTGGTGAGCCCTCATCTGAGATAGATTCGCCATGATTACATAACTGTTACGGTACGTGACTTGCACACATGCCACACATGCATACAATTCTCATGCTACTCTTCCTATTTCAATCATATGTAAATAAACATGACCCCCACGGATGTTAAGTCAACATGCCCGATCTCCTGTTCAGAGCTATGGTAGATCGTGTTGCAATAATTCGACCGGCATCTGTGCATTGGTTGCCATGTCACATTAGTCACACATTATTTGTAATTCCTCATCTGTTTGCAATGAGCCATTACCTCCGCTCAAGCCAAACAGTTGTCCTTTCCGCGGTCCTTGCTCAGCACCACCGAAATTCAACAGATCGGCGCCTCTGGCTATATATTCCTGAGGAAATATTCTTCCATTGACGATCTTTTTTTGCATTGTCACATTGGTCGCACTAGCTACAGAGCAAGGGACAGATGCCTGTCGAATCACTCCAACATAGCTCAAGCACCTTTGGACCGCGATCACAAACACACGTCTGGTTGAATGAACGAATGGCAGGGACGCGGTGATACGGTGATACTGGATATCAATTCTTGGCTCTTGATGTTGATGTGGGTTTACATGCCGCTATTTCTTTGTCTTTATCTAATCATTGCTACTTTCTAGTTGTATGTCTATGGTAGCCGTCCTCTGGGTGCTTCTGAAAGTATGGCCACAGAACATCGCTACGGGCTACATCGACATAATTCTTTCCTACCGGTAATTAATTAATTATCTCCGAACCTACAATATTGTCTGATTACGAAGTTCATCGACGAAATCGGATATAGAGCCTACAGTCGCACTATACGCCTTGGTATATTTCATTACTGTTGATAAGCCTTACATAGCCATCTCTCACGTGACAGATGGGGGCATGTCTTGTTCTCCTCCGCTAATGTCATGCATTGGGTCCATAATTCTAGCAACTTGTTCCCAGGACAGTGTTAGTACGTGGTATCTCGCCTTTCCCTAATGATCGGTTGAAATTTCTCGTTGTTTCCGCTTGTCGTGTACGTATACTACGCTTTGTCTCGCCAATTCTTTGACAAACGCTACTCCTGATGTTAGGAGCTGGGCGGCGAAAACGTTGTCTCCCATGAGTAAGAGAGTCGATACCCCATCCATTGTCTCTGTTTCGAACTGCTTGTCCATGTAAGATATACATATATCCTTTCCTATGATGTTATCTTGACAATTTGTATCTTTCCTCAAGTGCTGTGCCTTAAATATATTTTCCATGGTATGTCGCCGGGTATGAGAAAACTTTCCTTACTTCCTCCAAGTTCTCGCTTTATTTTTCAAATGTCTATTCTCAAATTTCACAGTTGCCTTCGTTTTGAGCACGATACTGCCTGTTTTAAATCGACGGAAATCTGCAGTATTCACAGCGAGGTCCGAGCAGGAAAACTGAGGCTTGCTGATCTAGGAGCTGTGGAACAACTCGACGATTCCGACCCACGGTTCAGATATATGACCTGACGAGTGAAGGTCGCGATTCCTGTTATAATCCATTTATCTGTATTTTTAAGCAGTGGTTGTTTATAGGGTATCTGTTTCAGATCTGATCGCCGTATTGGTCATGTTGGAAATCGTGGAACTTATGACTTCTACCTTCAAGGCCCTTTACATAAATTGTGCTGTCCCCTTATTCCTCGAGTAAGATCACTATCACAACAGCTCTATCAGAGCAAATGACAACATTAAGAAATCATGGTAGAGAGTAATAGACAATGATCAAAGCAAGTGCAACACATATAAGCGCAGAGATCGAGTTCGTACATGATACGGATGAATTTTGCTTTCATCATAAAAACATGCCAACATTTTCAAATGAGTTAGGGTTTGCATTCTTCATGTAGACCAAATATTGGAATGAAGTGATACCTGTATTTTGGCCTTCATGATGCGGACCTGGTTAGTTAATCTTTTGGAATAACATATAAATCTAAATTTATTGTGAAAATAGTTGATGCACTAGTTTAATCTCAGGCTCAGGCTAGGTTTTCTGACAGGTAATCGCGATGGTTATGCTGATGTGCAAACTTCACTCAGCCAAGAACAAGAGATTAGAAGGCTCAATGTCTTACCTCCACATGACCTTAATAAAGATCAATCTGAAGCACCTTCAGTTGGCTGTCGACTATGACAGGGAGCAGTGTTCTATGAGTGCGAGACTGAATTCTATGATGTCCTAGCTATCTACTCTTTGTACAGCATTTGTGTCTGAAGCATGAGTCTGTGTGTAACTACCCTGAGATGGCATCCACATGCGGTCGACCCAGTGTGGATTGTCATGTTATGATCTTTTCTGTCCACTCTTGTTCATGTGGATCAACTGACTGAGGAATGTCCTTCTGTATTTCTTATCCCCTTCCTAAGTCCTATTCCACAATCATATTTCTGCACTGCCTGCATATGTGCCCTGGACATGTCCTCTTCTGCTTCCCATCATGTTGGTGTTGTGTCTCATTCTTTCTATGTGTCTTCTGACCTATTTCTTCCCCAAAGACTCTGTTCCAGGTGTGGTGAGCACCCTCTCAGCCCCTGTGACCTCCCGTATCTCTGTAGGTGCCTAGCTATATGATATAGGCCACCATTTTCAATCTGTCATTTCTGTATCTATGCGGACTTTAGCAGTATGTAATGTTTCATTGTTTCTCATATACTTTTGTTTATTCTGACATTGTCCTATATTCACTTCCTTATTCATGGCTTCTCCGAACCACATATATGTGCCTCTTGTGTCCTCAACCCTATATACCTCTATAACTCTTCCTCATTCCCTTGTTTCCTCTGTGGTTCATCTCAACACTCAGCAATATCCAAAAGGCTGAGCACAGGGAGGCACACCCAGATTATAAGTCGACCACAGAAAATGGTGGATAAAGAGGGGCCACAGGGAGAGTTGATCAAACATAAGCACATTGTGAAGCAATGTGAACTTGAAGAGCATAAATCAGACCATAAAACAAACATAATCCAGGTCAGCTGCCTCCATTATTCAACATGGTACCATGTTTCCCTATCACTAGCCCTTCCAATATCATGTCTGGTATTTCTGCCTCTATATTCAATGAGTTGAATGCCCATCAGCATTTCACCAACATGTCACAGTTCACAGCACCAAATGGTATCATACACTCACAAAGAATACTCTCACACCAATGGCCAATCATCCTACACTGCCTTTTATCCTTCCTAAAATACCCACCAACATTCCTCCACTGCCCAGTGATCACTCTTCTACTCTCAGGCCACTAACATCTACCTTGTAGTACCCTCTTCTACCTTTGTCATCCATGATCCTGCCCCTTGTCATGCCACAGCCAATGGTGGTATATCATTCACTTTTGGCATCAGATCGGTCCTATCAGCAACAGCTTCACATGCTGCAACCTCCACTGTTTGTGCCTGAGTGGCCCCATCAGCAGCATATTCACATACCATAACCTTCACTTTTCACATTGGAGTGGCCACATCAGCAGCAGCAGCAGCATCATGTGCCTCAGCCTCCACTTTTCACATCAGAGTGGCCCCAGCAGCAGCTTCATATGTCAAAACCTCTACTATCGACTTCATATTTCACTCATGATGAGGAATTCCATGCATTCTAGCTGATACAAGGGAATGTTGGAATAAAATACACAACTGGAGCTAAATGAGTTAGGCTCAGCTTCTGAGTAGAAGTTTTATAGTATTCACTGTAACTACCTAAATGAGTTACTACATAATACAATGTCAGCAGATGCTATCTACACATAGAGAAGATGTTACTCACAGCTCAGCTTCTGGATAGAAGTTGAGCCACTAAATAATAAACAATAGTCTGGGTTGGAGTCTGGATCTGGATAGTTCCATTGATGATGACAATAGTGAAGAATGATTATACTCACATATTTCCAACACTCTCCCTTGAGCATGACATACTGAGTGAGGAACCTAATCATGACCTAGCCCTAGCTCCTCCACAAACTGCAGGAATTTCACCCTCAGCAATGCCTTTGTAAACATGTCTGACACATTCTCTTTGGTGGGTACATACTGCATGGAGATCTTTTTATTGGCAATGCATTCATGGACAAAGTGATATTATAAGTCTATATATTTGGTCCTTTCATGGAATTTGTTATCTCTTCACAGAGTGATTGCCCCCTGATTATCACAGTCAATTGTGATATCCTCCATCTCTGTCCTGCATAGCTCTCCAAGGAACATCTGCAACCACAGTGCTTGCTTGGTGTCAAGTGCACGTACCGAGCACCTGGTAACTCAGCAGTGCCAACTGGACAATCAGTCTAATTCCATACACAAGTGACCAATCCACACATATGTCACTTGGTACATTGGTCTCAGCTCGGCACATTTACCATTCATATTCCCTATTCCTATCCCTCATCCACTCTTCCCCCTTCATTATTCATTAATCCCACCTCATCCACTTCTTATTTCTCAGCCCACTTTACCTCAGGACATTTTACCATTGTTTTATCTTTGGCCATGACCCTATTGTTTCATATTTGGTCACTCTCTATTCTTCTATTCTTGGCCACATTTCTATTATCTTGTTTTCATTGTTCTATTCTCGTCCACATTCCTTATTCTATTCTTGATCATTGTGGACAATACCTTCACATGATTCTTCATACCTTATTGTTCTCCATTCCTTATGCCACCCTGTTCTACATCTTGCTTCTTAACCTATATAAGTAGCAAATGAATGTAGATAGTTCTTCACTCTGAATATCAACTTGGTTTAAGATATTAATTATTTAAAATAATCAAACATGTGAATGGTTTTTTCCCCTCTATTTTTTTCATCCAAAACTGGTATATATTAGTATTTGGTATAGCCTCCATTTGCCCTCATCTGTCAAGCGTCGGATACTGACGGACTTCGGTACTGCCGAGGGGTGTTGTCGAAAGGTTGGGCGGACTATGGCCAAGTCCTGCATGCCAAGAGTAGTGGTGTTGGCTTCAACGTACTCGTGCGTTGTGCCCTACTTGCTGTGCGTGCCACTGTATTTGCAACAGACAGATACTCGGGGGGATGCTGGGGATGCCGGCCCGAGTCGAGGACTTAACAGAGGGGAAGAAGGTAGAAGGGCCTAAGCCTAGTCAATACCCAGAATGAGGAAGTATGTACATCCATGTCCTACTTATATAGGTTAAGAAGCGACATGTGGAATAAGGAATGTGGGACAACAAGGTATGCAGAGCATGTAGTCATTGTCCACAACAAACAAAATTAGAACAAGGAATGCAAAGCGGGGATAGAACAATAAAAGACAGGATAATAGAATGTGTCCGAAGATAGGACAATAGGAGGTGCCAGACTATAAGACAAGGCTGGTAACCAAGGATAGTACAAGGACAGGAAGTCCCGAGGTGAAACAGACCGAGGAATGTGGGTGGCGGATGTACCGAGCCGAGACCGGTGTACCAAGTGTTATGCATACTGCGTGGACACTTGTACATGGACGTAGGATGGTTGTTCGGTCAGCACTGGTGAATAATTGGGACCTCAGTACGTGTACTTGACATCATCACAGCCTGCACCCTCCTAGGCATACTCTCCATTAACTTCTGACACACCTCAGGCTCTATCTTGTTCCATTCCACCTGAACCCTCTTCCACAACTCATGTACTCCATTAGAGGGGTTTTCATAGTCAGAAAGGCATTTTTTGACAATAGTCCAGAGGTGTTCAATGGGATTCAGGTCAGGAGACTGAGCTGGCCACTTCATGACCTCATAACCATGGTCAGAAAACCATTGGGTGGCCTTCTTTCATGTGTGCTTGGGGTCATTATCCTGTTGGAAAATGATATCAGTAGAATCTTTACCATAATACTCCAGGCTAGCTGGAAGATCCTCATCCAAAATCTGTCTGCACAACTCCCCATCCATCCTCCCATCAATCACAGCATATCCAGGTCCTTCCCACAGTATACAACCCTACACCATCACAGAACCTCTACCAAACTTCAGTGTTCCCTTAACCAGCCTATCATTCAAAGGCTCTCCAGCCTTTTTATAGACCCACCTCCTTCTATCTGACCCCAAGTGATTGATTTTGGTCTTATCTAACCAGACAACATGCTTCCATTCCTCTACAGTCCACTCTAGATGAGCTTCTGCAAACTCCCTCCTCACCTTCCTATGCCTTGCATTAAGCAGTGGCATCTTCTTCTTCACAACTGACTTCATCCCCACCTTCTTCAGGTGCCTCCTTATAGTTTTAGGGGCCAAGGGTTGATTAAGAATGTTTTTGAGTACCTGGGTGCCTTGGGTCACATTCTCAATCTTCTCTCTTTCTATGAGATGCATGATATGATGGAGATTGGAGGGGGAAATCTTGGAAGGGCGACCACCAGAAGACTTGATGATGTCAGGACAGTGTTTCCTACAAATCTTGGAGATGAAACCAACAAAGACACCAAGGTAGGAAGAGATATAATGGCCAGATGATAGAGTCAATGTGTGTGTCATATGCATGCACATATGGTGCATTTGTGTTGGCACATGTATCATGATTGGAAATGAAAGTGAGCTCACTTTTTACTGTCAGGATGCACATATTCACACCAACACATGTGATGTATCTCCCCATCAAGGAAGACCCCCATTTCATGAGAAATCAGGTCAGAGAGACAGTTCTAAATTCTCAATTCGATGACTTGACCAGTGATGTTTTATTCAATATTTGTCGGCATGACCCAGCATTCACAAGGGAGAGACGGTTTTATCCTCCATTCAAATGGGAGTGAACCAAGCCATGTGCCCATGCAGCTCATCACATTGTATACTTTCCAAAGGTATTCATGATAGTCAATATACATTGGTCATTACTTTGACAATGGAAACAGCTACCTCATACTGTCTATGATTTTTTGTCGCAATTTCCACACCTGATTGGAAAACCTGCAATCATAACCCATTTAAAATGAGAGCTTTTCCAAGTGTGTTGGGCAATTCTCTTAGATGATGAGTTCCACTATGCCTGGATCCATGGCATTGTTGTTGAATGTGTGGATAGAATTACTCATTGCCTGTATCCTCATTTTACTTACTCAACAGATTATCCTGAAAAGTATATTTCTGGTATGCGAGATCTTTCTAGTGCACTCATACACTGATTTGATAGGGACCTTGTTTGTTCCATTCAAGACCTTGGTATATGCCCTTGTCCTTGCTGTTGGATCCCCATGACTCAGGTCCCTAAGCTAGGAATAAAACTAGATACCTGCCATTATGAAAATCTCCTATGTTAGGACGATGAAGATAGATGTTATAAAATTTCACTGTAACACCAATTCATTTATAAAGAAGGATTCAATGTGAATAGCGAAGCCATGGAGAACTTACTCAAGGATGAATCTTTGACTCTGACCCAGGTAAGTATGTCACCAAGCCAAGCCTTTCCTTACAGCTGATTTGACACTATCATCCAGGGTCAATCTCAACCATGTTACAAATACAACTCCAATGGTGCTCATCCCATCTCACCTTCACTGTCACCACATCACACAGCCAACCATTCTATTTAGTACACCAATCTTCAGACTCCCAATTTGTCATCATGTCTTCTTCAGAGCTCATTCCCATGCAACGCTACAACACCCAGGACACACGCATCCAGGCAGAACCATTAACATATCATTATCTTCGCGTACCCCCACCAGCACATTTCTCATTCTGAAGACGATCCCATCCAATCTACACTCAGTCATATGCGATAGGAGATGCAGTCTATTTCCCAGAAAGTCAAGAACCATACATATTTCTTGGAATGACGTCTAGACCAGCATATCGTGATAGGAGTAGAGTGGAATATGAGGCAGAGTTCAGGGCACCATCCCATCCTGATTACCCCACCCACTCCATTTGACTCACTCTTAACCACAAGATGAGAGTGCATGACCATATACCCATTAGTCCTCTTACTCCCAGACTCCTATCCTAGGATTAGATACTGGAGAAATTGCAGAAGATATGTTGCCTGTGACCTGGAAATACTTCAAGATAACTCAGTCCCCTGACTCATCCTAAGGCCCCTCAGGAGTAGTAGACAAGGTTGTTAAACATTTATTGGTGGACTTCCTTATTGTTTCTTTTATATGTTTCCCCTT
>QLPI01006843.1:0-23347 GCA_003314275.1 Chroogomphus rutilus | reverse complement strand
AATGATACTTGTCGGTATATTGACCAGCTCAAGACTGAGCTTTAACTAATTACCTAAGAACTGTACATATGGTCTGGCGGAGTAACGGAGTCCAATAACAAGCAATAGAGGGAGGAGTGGAGAAATCATGACATTCCTGTCCTTGTATTATTCTCAGCCATGGCCCTTGTTTTATAGTCGGCCACTTCCTATTGTCATATCCTTGGACACATTTCTATTACCTTATCCTTTATTGTTTTTATCCCCGTTTCCATTCCTTCATTCTAATTTTACTCATTGTGGACAATAACCACATGCTCTGCATACCTTGTTGTCTCACATTCCTTATTCCACATGTCACTTCTTAAACCTATATAAGTAGGGCATGCATGTACATATTTCCTCATTCTGGGTATCGACTAGGCTTAGGCCCTTCTACCTTTCCCTCCTCTGTTAAGTCCTCTACTCAGGCCGGCATCATCAGCATCCTCCAGAGTACCCATCTGTTGCAAATCAGTGGCATGCACAGCAAGTAGGGCACAATGCACGAGTACGTTGAAGCCAATGCCACTACTCTTGGCCTACAGGACTTGGCCATTGTCCCGTCCAATATCTCGGCAGCCTGAAAGTTCGTCAGTACCCACAGCTTAACAACATGCCATATTGTGGCCTCATAAGTCACAGACCTGAATCCAGCTGTGCCGAACAACTGCATTATATCCCGCCACAGAAAAGGACCGGTGCACGCAGGCTTTTAGGTATTAATTACCTAGAGCAACTCTATAGTGTCAAGATTTCTAGAGATGAAAGTTCAGTCATCTAGAGGTAAAGACTCATATATTTGGATATCTACCTAGAGATGAAAGCTAAGTAACAAAGATAAGTCTCTACATGTCTTAAATGTATAAATTAGGTACTCACTTCAGTCTTCGAGAGGTAAAGACTGAAGTGACAAGGAAATGGACAGTGCTACTTATACTCAGGACTATGTGGCACTAACAATAGGGAAGGGAGGGACGGTAAAGTGGTATAATAGAACAACAATGAAAAAATAAGAACAAAAGAAAGTGTTCTTATAATAACTCCAAAAGCCGGGCCAGGTACAAGTCTTAGTGGGCTCAGCAGTGAAATAGAAGGGGCTGGTTGTTGGGGAGATAATGGAACTGCATGACATACAACCGTGTATTCTTAACATACAGCACCCTACTTTCTGTGCATGCCACTGATTTGGAACAGAAGAGATACTCGGGAGAGTGCCGAGAGTATTGGCTTGAGTAAAGGACTTTAGACAGAAGGAAGGAGAGCAAGAAGGTGTAAACCTAGTTGATATTCAGACTGAGGAACTATGTACATGCACTCGCTACTTATATAGGTCAGGAGGCAGAATGTGGAATAAGGGTGGCATAAGACATGGAGAAAAGAATAGGGTATGGAGACCATGTGAAAGTATTGTCCACAGTGATCTAGAATAGAACAATAAGATGTAGATGAGAATAGAACAATGAGATATGACCGATAATAAACAAGTAGGAGTGTGAGTGAGAATAGAACAATAGAAAGTGGCCAAATATAAAACAATAGGGCCATGACCGGATAATAAATGAATAGTGAATGTGTCAGGCTTCGGGAACTGATGAGCTTCAGGACTGCCGAGATGTTGGACGGGAGCGGCCAAGTCCTACAGGCCTGGAGTAGTGGCTTTGGCTTCAACGTACTCGTGTGTTGCGCCCTACTCTTCCATGCGTGCCACTTATTTGCAACAGACAGGGTACTCGGGAGGATGCCGATGATGCCTGCCCGAGTAGAGGACTTAACAGAGGAGAAGAAGGTAGAAGGGCCTAAGCCTAGTCGATACCCAGAATGAGGAAATATGTACATGCATGCCCTACTTATATAGGTTTAAGAAGCGACATGTGGAATAAGGAATGTGGGACAATAAGGTATGCAGAGCATGTGGGTATTGTCCACAACAAGTAAAATTAGAATGAAGAGATGCAAACAGAAATAGAACAATAAAAGATAGAATAATATGGATGTGGCCAAGGATAAGACAATAGGGAGTGACCGACTATAAAACAATGGTCACGACCAAAGATAAAACAAGGACAGGAAGTCCCGAGGTAAGGCGGATCAAAGGATGAGGAGTAAGCATGGTAGGATTAATGGATGATGAGCGGTGTAGAGTATGCAAGGGGTAATGGCAAGGAATGTGGGTGGTGGACGTGCTGAGCCAAGACCGGCATACGAAGTGATATGCATGTGGCGTGGACACTTGGATGTGGACATAGGATGGTTGCTCAGTTGGCACTGCCAAATTACCGGGTCTCGGTATGTGTACTTGACAGTATCCCCCCCTTAGCGGCTGAACCCATGAAGCTGGAAATTAAAATTAGAGTTCGGGATGCCTAAACGTAACATCATGGGTTGTTTGGGAAGTTCCTAGGCTTCCATCAATAAAAACATATTATCCCAACCCATCAACATTAAAATCCGAAACAAATGGATGCCGAGACCAATAATATCAAGTGGGGGCCCGAAGGGAGACAGATCGCCCGTAGGCGTGGCTGGGAAACAGAAAATATGGGGTGGAAAACACGAAAAGCCACCGAGGGTACAGAGGGAGTGGGTGAGGAGGACGCTTCGGCAGGGGTGGTAGCCCTGGAACCCAACAAAGAAGCTGCTACCGAGACATTGGTAGCAGAAAATTGGATGACCGCAGACGATGCGGAGGATGGCCAAGAGGCCGAGAATCAACAGGCCGAATCGGCCGAACGGACAGACATGAGGGTCCCCAAAACTTCGGTAGTCCCAAAGGTTCCAGAGCGGAAGAGGGGTAGGAGTGTGGAGGCGGGGCCCAGCAAGAGGCCAAGTATGAGAGGATGGGGAAGGAGTGAGAGGGCAAGAGGGGCCTAGGTAAGTGGTAGTGGTTTTTTTAATTTTTTTTAATTTTTTAATTGATTTTGTTTAAATAGCGTAAAAACAAATTGTCCTGGGATAAGATCTGCCCGGTGGTTCGGAATCGGGAAGAGGGTGAAGAGATGTCTGAACCGGAGAGTGAGGAGGTGGATGCGGAGGTGGAGGAACCTCCGAGTAAAAGGCCGAGGCAGGCCTGTACCCTGCGGCCGAGCGGGAGGACTACCGTGGAGGTACCTCAGGCTGGGGCATCGGGAAGGAAATGGATGGAGAAGACGGAGAAGATGGAGAAGACGGAGGAAATGTTCAAGGAAATCCTCAAAAGGATCCGCCGGGTTGAGAACACATTGTTGCTCATCCTGGAGGGGTGTTTGGGAGGTTCGGGAGATGCGGGATGGCTGGAAGAGTTGAAGAATCGGTTGAAAGATGGGGAGGGGGAGGATAAGGGGAAGGGGAATCAGAGGGAAGATGGGGGTGAAGATGATAGTGATGCTCTGAGATACTTGAAGTTGATTAAAATATATAATATTATTTATTTATTTTTGACTGAAAGGAAAAAGGAAAAGGCAAGAAAAGTTAAGTGATCATGCCGGATAGTTTGGCAGGTTCAGACATGATAATCGGAAGGGAAGAGAGGTTGATGGTGGAATGAGGGGACATATTCGGCAGTGGGAGTAATCATAAGGTCGTGAGTGGAGTGTCGGGATGATTGTGGAGGTAGGACTGAGGGAACGGAGGAAGTGAAGGATGGGACGGAGAGTGGAGATTGGTGAATGGAGGGTTTTGTGGGAGAGGGATGTCTTCGAGAGGGGAGATTGCATATGTCAAGTACACGTACCAAGACCCATTTATTCGGCAGTGCCGACCGAGCAATCACCCTATGTCCACGTCCAAGTGTCCATGCCGCATGCATATCACTCGGTATGCCGGTCTCGGCTCGGCACCACCCACACTCCTTGTCCTCACCCCTCACATACTCTACACCACTCACCATCCATTAATCCCACCACACCTACTCCTCACCCTTCGATCTGCCTCACCTCGGGACTTCCTGTCCTTGTATTATCCTCGGCCATGGCTCTATTGTTTTATAGTCGGTCGCTTCCTATTGTCCTATTTGGCCACATTTCTATTATTCTATCCTTTATTGTTCTATCCCTGTTTCCATTGCTTCATTCTAATTTTACTCGTTGTGGACAATAACCACATGCTCTGCATACCTTGTTTTCTCACATTCCTTATTCCACATGTTGCTTCTTAAACCTATATAAGTAGGGCATGCATGTACATATTTCCTCATTCTGGGTATCAACTAGGCTTAGGCCCTTCTACCTTTCCCTCCTCTGTTAAGTCCTCGACTTGGGCTGGCATCATCAGCATCCTCCCGAGTACCCGTCTGCTGCAAATCGGTGGCACACATGGCTGGTAGGGCGCAATGCATGAGTACGTTGAAGCCAACGCCACTACTCCCAGCCTGTAGGACTTGGCCGTTCCCGTCCGGTGCCTCGGCATTCCCGAAGCTTGACAGCATAGTTTGAAGTATATCTAGCTAGTTGCCACCCCCCCCTTTAGGTAGACGTCCCATCGTCTACTAAGGTGTCGGCCTCTAGCCGAGAAGAACGGAGAAGACTCGTAAGGGCATATAATGCGCATATACAGAGTGAATGAACAAGAACGGTGGGGACAGATGGAAGAGACCTTGGCCGAACGTGCCGAGTGACGATGCTGACCGAGAGGTCCCAGCCAAAAACTTGCCAGCCGTTCTGGTATACAAGTGTGCACAAGGCAGTTGCATTGACTAGGGCTATTGGCAGAGCTTCCAGCGACGGAACAGGATCCTGGGTAAGGCTTTTGGAACAGTGGCAAGTGCCACCTGGACCGAGGCGATCGGGATGCACCTAAAAGCATTAGTGGCTTTGATGGAATGTAATACTGCCCAATACCCTGTTAATCAATGGATTATAGCGGGTGAGCAAGTTGTGACCGAATATTGCCGACCGACGGATCTAGTGACATGACAGATGGATGGGTGGACTGAAATTGTCCGGATGGAAAATCTAGTGGATATATCTATGCAGTTAGCAAGCAGTACTAGATTGAGAAGGGTTCGAAAAGGGATCATAATCATAAAGAAATTTTCAAATAGTCTGTGAGCTGATGCTGATTGATAAAGCATGCCGGACAGAGTGCCAAGGGTGGGGTGTTGCCTCCTGGTTGGCAGGAAAGACTGGAGTTATTCTGAACTTGATGGTTTCCAAATCTATACTGGTATTGGGTCGAAAATACTGGGGCGTGGATTTGTCTTGTTGGACACTGGGTTGGTCGAGGTACTGGGACCTTTCCAGGAGTAAGACGATCCGATGAAGCTATGAGCAGATCCTGATTCAAAGCAGTTAGAAAGGGTTACCAGGGAACCCGGTCCCAAATAAGAAGATAGAAAGATCATTAAAAAGGTGTCTTGTGAGACCATATTTGTAGGAGGTGAAGGCACAGAAAGTAGTGTGATTCTGGGTATACTGTCAGGCTTTGGGAACTGACGAGCTTCGGGACTGCCAAGATGTCGGATGGGAGCAGCCAAGTCCTACAGGCCAGGAGTAGTTGATGAGATTATGAGTAAATTGCAGTAGGTTTGAAGAATTTATAGGCAATCTATTTTATTTATCTCCTCAGTGTAGTCAACAACTAAGTGTATATTCGAATAATATACCTATTTTATTTATCTTACAAAAGAAATAAAAGAGAAATTAGCCCTGAGGCTTTGTACATAATATTATACAACTCACCTCCTCAGTGTAGTCAACAACTGAGGAGGGAGGCATGTGCGGGTTGTGTTTCACCCGCATATACCCTGCAACCGGCCTTTGACCCTATCGAAGGTTTGAGCCAGGCTGCCGGTTCCAAATCCAGGGAGCTGGCCATGCACGTCGTGTCGTGCGTGGGTAAGCGCCCATAAGTAGCGTACATAGAAAAGAACGAATAACTCCCTCAATATTGAGGGTAAAAATACAAATAAATGAGAGGAAATTTCAGAATTCAAAAGCACACAGAGTGATACCAAAATAGATATATAAATACAATATATTGAGATTGGTCTCTCAGGGGTGAGATGCAAGTTTGCACCCTACAGTAGTGGCTTTGGCTTCAATGTACTCATGCATTGTGCCCTACTCTTCCATGCATGCCACTGATTTGCAACAGACAGGGTACTCGGGAGGATGCCGATGATGCCTGCCCGAGTAGAGGACTTAACAGAGGGAAGAAGGTAGAAGGGCCTAAGCCTAGTCAATACCCAGAATGAGGAAATATGTACATGCATGCCCTACTTATATAGGTTTAAGAAGCGACATGTGGAATAAGGAATGTGGGACAATAAGGTATGCAGAGCATGTGGGTATTGTCCACAACGAGTAAAATTAGAATGAAGAGATGCAAACGGAAATAGAACAATAAAAGATAGAATAATACGGATATGGCCAAGGATAAGACAATAGGGAGTGACCAACTATAAAACAATGGTCATGACCAAAGATAAAACAAGGACAGGAAGTCCCGAGGTAAGGCGGATCGAAGGATGAGGAGTAAGCATGGTAGGATTAATGGATGATGAGTGGCGTAGAGTATGCGAGGGGTAATGGCAAGGAATGTGGGTGGTGGACGTGCTGAGCCGAGACCGGCATACCAAGTGATATGCATGTGGCATGGACACTTGGACATAGACATAGGATGGTTGCTCGGTTGGCACTGCCGAATTACCGGGTCTTGGTACATGTACTTGACAGAATGTCCCGAGGGGAAACGGGTGAAGGGAAGAATGGGGAATGAAAGAATAATAAGGAATAGAAGGGGTGGGATGAGGAAAGTGAACCAAACGATGAACCAAATGTACCGAGCCAAGACCACATACTAGTGAGGAAATGACTTGTCACTGGTGTGTGGGATTAAGCAGTAAGGGTCATTTGGTCGGTACTACCAAGTGAACTGGAGCTCAGTACTGTGGGTTTGACAGGATCATCGTAATGTTGTAGTTTGTGTTGGGCTGGGTTGCGCTTGGCATGCTGGTTGTAGTATGGTAGTTTGGTTTGGCTCTGGGAAACTCTCATGTAGTACATCTGTTGGTCTATGCCTTGGTGCGATAGGTATGATGTCGTGTATGATTTGTCCTGTAGTGGTAGTCTTCGTCATGTCTGAAAGTTCTGGAGAGGGTGGTTCATCTGGGAATATCTGAAGATCCTTGGGAGAGCAGTCATATGGTATGGGGAGCATTCAGTTCCCCCACCCTTCCTCAAAGATAATATTCCAACTCTTGATGAATGTTCCCATGTTTTTATTGAAGATTTTGTAGCCATCGCAACCGTAGTACCCAATAAGGTGGTATTTGACCGATGCTGGGCTCAGTTTTGATGGGTTAACCTCTTTAGGAACCTTTGCATACGCTGTGCATCCAAAGGGTTGGAGGTGTGAGATGTCTTGTTGTTTCTTTGTCTATACTTTGGCTGGTACCTTCTCCTTGTGGCATGATGAGGGTATCAGGTTTAATGTGTAGGTAACATATGATGCGCTGTCTGCCCAGAGTGACAGTTTCATTCTGGAGTCACTAAGTATGCATCGCATGCCTGTGATGACCATTTGGTTTGCCCTTTCTGAGACCCTATTAGAAGCATGTGCATATGGTGATGTTGACTCAATGATAATTCCATGTTCTCTGCAGAAATATTTGGTTGCCTTGTTGATAAATTCTTTCCCCATGTCAACTCGTATTATCTTCAGCTTCTTCCCCATCTATCTCTCTGCTTCTACCTTGTAGTCCTTCAGGGCCTGGAGGGTTGCATCTGCTGATTTTTCTGATAGGAAGTATGGTTTCTTGAATGATGACCCACTATCAGTAAACAACATCCTGTAATTTGCTCCCCTAACCGACTAGACTCATGACGGTCCCCAAAGGTCAATGTGGACTTGCTCTAGTACCTCCTGTTCAGGGGTGACTACCTCATCATAGGGCCTTGAGACTTGCTTCCCGTAAATGCAGTCCTCACATGATCCTGGTAGGCTCTCCCCAGTGGTGATGTCCAGTCCTTCGAGTAGGTTTTTACTCTTGAGCTCTCATATCACGGATATTCCAGCATGTGCAAAATGGCAGTGTCAGCTGTCAATTGTCACTGGCTTCTCATGGGATCTTAGAGGCATTGCTGTTAGGGGTGTTTCAGGTAGGACATATATTCCCTGTACTCGCTTCGCTGATATGAAGGTCTTGCCCATTGGATCATTGAATACTGCTTCTCCAGCGCTGAAGAGGATTGTGAAGTTTGTGATGTCAAAGCGGCTGATGGATACTAGGTTAGCTGTGAAGTTGGGGGTATGGAGAGTGTTCTGGAAGGTGAGTCTGGTGGATTTCCCATTGGAGTAGTACTTTTTGATCACAGTTCCCTTACCTAGGATCTGGAAGCATGCTCCTTGGCTCGCAGCTTGTCCTTCTTGTGCTTCAGGGAACTTGATATAAGTGGAGAAATCGGCCTTATTTCTGAAGCAGTGATCACTCACTCCAGAGTCTGCATAAGTGAGTACACTGTGGTTATCTATGCTGCCATCAATGCCCTAACACCTGTCTCATCTGGTATATGTGACACTCTAGGTACATTGATCTCAGCATTGTTTGATATGAAATATGCAGTCATTTCTTCCAGTTGGTGGTGAGGCATATCACTGTGATAGTTTGTAGGTGGGATATCCTTCTGGTCCTGAGGAGTAAATGCCACTACTAGCATGTATGTGGTCTCAGTGTCTGCCACCTTCGCCGTGGTTTGTGTGAAAGGTAAGGGTCCAGAGCTGACTGTTGAGGATGCAGGCCTGTTGCGCCCCCTCTTCATCCAAAACCAGGTGGAAATTGGCCTTTCCTTTCCTCCTTCCCAGTAGCAGTCTGCAATAAGATGACCACATCTACCACAATTCTTATTGGTGCAGGTGAGTGTGTTTCAGGCCACCCATATGGCATCTGCCTTGAGTGAAATCGCTGATGTGTTAGGGGTTGTGACCTTAGCCGAGCAATTGATGCAGTCCCAGTGCCGTGCTATAACATCTCCTGAGGATTTGTACCTATTGAGGGTTGCAATGAGGGAGTCCCACGAGGCAGGGAGTGATTTCAGGAGGATCATGCGAAAATCAGTGTCTTTGATCGCTGCCCTGATAGAGTTTGCTTTTACCCACTTTGTTTGGAGGTTGGCGATGTGAGCCAGAATGTCATCGCTGTCATGATATGTTATCCACCTAGTTCCTGCTGTGCATTGACAAGTGTGAGGTCGCTTGTAATCTTGTACTGGAATACAAGGGAGGTCCAGGCATTTGCTACAGTGCTGTCAGTTTTGACACCAAGACCCATAGGGTTCTTGATGTTGTAGTGTAATAGCACCATTGTCCAGGCATCGCAAACATCGTATTCATCAAAGGAAGGGGTGGGTGATGTCCAAGGTGTCTCGGCCATTGTGGGTGTGACTAGTGCAGTGGTGTTAGGGATAGTAATGTTTCCCTCGAGGTAGGCCTTGGCACCCCAGAGATGGGTGGTGACTAGTATTGCCTTGCTCCAGTCTAGCCAGTTGGTGCCTTTGAATTTCTCTGCATTGGTGAAGATCGGAGGGTTGGAGTAACCTGTGGTGTTCTTTGTAGTTATCATTGTAAGGTAGATGATGGTAAAGTATTGGTAGAGGGATTGCCGTTGTTGTGTTTTGTGTCTGTCTAAGTTTGGCCGGGGCCCATAACCTGAAAATGGTAATGCAGTTTACTCAGATGAACACGAAAGTGTAGCAACTTTATTATCTACCTGAAAACGACACAGTTTACTAGGTAGATAGTTAGTGTCTAGTAGTCTGTAGTAAATAACCATACATACCTCAGACGAATACGAAAGTGTAGCAACTGAGGTGTGAGGAGGGTCTCTAAGGGTCCTTATACATGTTGGCTGTCAAGGCCCATGCATGATGAAAGAGAAAAAGATGGGCCTGGCTCCCCTAGCCCCTATGCCCGCAATGGGCTGGTCCATTTCTATTAATAGTATATTCCGGTCATCGCTGAGGATATCATTGTAAGAAAACAATAGGAAAGAGGAAATGCAAACTGACTCGTCGTATGTGATATGAGAGACTTCTAACACTCGATCAAAGGTTGATTAGCTCAAAATCATATCTTCCATACGGTCTCTTTGGCTGTTTTTGTTAACATCCAAGGAAGTATAAATTTATTCTAGGTACGATGACACAGGCATGACAGGACATTGAAACCAGAGAACAAGATCTATTCTAAAATTGGATTGTTGGTTGAGAGAACACATTGGAAAAGGAATTTGGTTGTCTGGTGGAGGTGACCCCAGAATGCTATATGGTGGCTGATGCAGCTATTGGTGACTTGAGCATCTGTAAAGAAGAGAACTATGGACATGTGTGTTTTAGTTTGCTGATTGTTCCATGGGTGGGGGGGAGTTCAATCTGTTGGAGTGTTGAGGGGTGAGTGATGATGTGGTCATTCTGGTTAATGAGAGAGATAACATCACAACTGTCTCGTGAGGTGTTGAATGTGGTGGGGATACCATGAACAATGACTGGGCATGTCTTTTGGGCAACAGAGAGCTGATCAGAGAGTTTGGGGAGCCAGCGGTGTACTGTGGAGGCAAGATATATTTGTTCAGCTTCACTGCAAGTTGCAATCCAAATATCCCCACTCTGGTGTAGACCTGCAGCATGGATTTGTGGTGGGATGTTCTCTATGTCCTCATTCCCATCTGCATCTGGTGTGTATGATCTTGTTTCAAACCAGCATTTGGCATCTTCAATGGCTCTGGCAATTTCCTCTCCTAGCTCCTTGTCAGACCGGCCTGAGAGCACCAGATTGATGCGATCAGATTGTGCAAGTATATGGTCAAACCACATATTATAGAATGGTGTTTTGGGGTCAGGAATTGGCTGTGGGGCTGGGAGAGTGGGTGAGGTAAGGATGGCTGTGTAGGTATATTTCCCAGTGGGTTGCATGGTGTTTTGAAGGCTTAAGTGGGTGGAAATGGCATCCAGATGCTTATATACTTTCATCAGTTGTAGGTCATGTGAATCTATGAGTGTTGATTGGGCTATGGAAATGAGGTTGCAGCTTTGGTGCAGGGCATCAAAAGAGATTGTCACTCTTTTAGCAGCCTTGGTCCTAGGGAGAGCAATTCCATATATCAGAGTACTAAGTTGTTCAAGTATGGTAGCTAATGACACTACAGTAGGCTGTCCTGGGAGTTCAACTGGCAGCGGTGGTGGTGGTTGGTCCATGGGAGCCATCTGGTGACACCAGTCAGCTCCTGATAGGATATGAGGGACTGAATCTGAGTCAGAATGCAACTGCATGATGAGATATTAGAGTGGTCAATTTTTAGTAGTGTGGTAGGAAAATGGTGTCATTTGCCAGAGCTTCTTGTCTCTTGAAGATGAGTGACACAAAGGATTGACCGAAGAAAAAAAAGGATGATTTAAGGAACATCTATATTCATGAATTCTCTGATTTATGGTCAGGGAAATCACCAAGTGGCACTGGTCTTTAGGGAATGGCATGGGTCACCCACGGGTCAAATGTGGGTGACCCGCACCTGACCCATGGGAAACCCAAACCTGTCAACCCATGGGTTTTTTCCCATGGGTCGACAGGTATCAGGTGCATGCCGCACCCTCACACCTGCGATGCGTTCGTGTCATATGTCACGTTCGCGCCGACACGAACGTGCTGTACATGCACGTGCTAACATGAACGCACAGTACATGCACACGCCGACACAAACACACTGTATGCACATGTGCCAACTCAAACGTGCTGTATGCATACGCACCGACTCGAACACGCCAACTCGAACACACTGTACACGTACGTGCCAACTTGAACATGCCAACTCGAACACTCTGTACGCATACGTGCCGACTTGAATGCGCCGACATGGACATGTTGTATGCACATGCACGAATGCACTGTATGCGCATGCGCTGACATGAATGCATTGTACGCATACACGTACTGCTCGTTGGTGTCGGCGTGTGCGTGTCATATGTGTGCGGCACGTGTGTCGTATGCATATAGCGGCACGTGTGTGTCATATGCATGTGCGGCGCATGCATATTGTATGCATGTGCGGCGCGCATGTGTCGTATGCACGTGTGTGTCATATGTGCACACATACGACAGGAGCGAGTGCCTGGTTGGGTGTCATATGCATGCACATGCACGTGTACATGGTTGACGTGCCGGGTTGGGCTGGGTCATGGGTGCTCTCGGCTTGACCCGCACCCAAACCCAAGGGCACCCGACCCAGTGACCCATGCGGGTTGGCCGAACCTATGCTATTCCCTACTGGTCTTGGCCAGTGGACCATGTGACCCATGGTTGTAATGCCAGTGTTTGTTGAACAACACCTTCAAATCAGGGAGACTTACTGTATTAATGTGGCAGGTGAAAAAACTTTCTCACATTTACCACTGTTGAAACTGAAAGGAGAAGAAAGGGGGGATGCAGGAAAAGGGGAAAAGGGAAAAGGATGCATTAATAATGAGAAAACACAAAAAGATGGATATATACATGGTAAATAATGAGTAAGTGAGAAACAGACAGGAGGACAAGAAAGATACATACAGTGATGAGATTGTAACCACACTCACCAACAAGGGAGTGAAATGACCCCAGTCAGTTAAATAGGCACTTGCATGGCTGGGAGTGAATGATAAATGGTGAGTCAATCACTGTGTGAAGTAATGAGAAAGGGACATGGAAACAGGAGAGAAAAGGTGTTAAGATAAATGACAGAGGAAACAGGGGAGCAGGGAAAGTGGCATAGGGGGTAGATGAGATTAGAAACATGAAAGTTGGATATATGCAGTTTAGAAAGTCCAGGAACATAGATGAGGATACAAGAATGCATCAGAATAAACAAAAGTATATTAGAAAGAATAAAGCATTACATACCATTATGGCCCACATAGATACAGAGGTGGCAGGTCAAGAATGACAGCCTATATGCTAGGTTCCTATGGAGATAGGGAGAATACAAGGGCCAAGGGGATGATCACCATACCTGGAGCAGGGTCTATGGGGCAGAAATAAGTCAGAAGATACATAGAAAGAGTGACACATACCACCCACATGATGGGAAGCAGAAGAAGACATGTCCAGGGCAAATATATGCAGGTGGGACAAAGTAACCAGCAGAGAGATGAAGGTGTGCTGGTGATTAGGGAATAGCATGGGTTAGGCCAACCTGCAAGGGTCACTGGGTCAGGTGTCCTTGGGTTTTGGTTTGGGCGCAGGTCAAGCTGAGAGCACCCATGACCCAGGCCAACCCACTGTGTCAACTATGTACACATGCATGCACATGCATATAACATGCATGCACCCTACACACATGTGCTCCATGTACACACATACAACACAACCATGCCATATGCACAGATGCACCATACACCCCACACACACATATATGACACAACTGTGCCATATGTGTATGTGTATGACATGCACATGCTAACACCCATCCACCTATGGGAAAAAACCCAGGGGTTGATGGGTTCGGGTTCCACATGGGTTGGGTATGGGTCACCCATATTTGAACCATGGGTGACCCATGCCATTCCCTACTGGTGATATAGGACTTAGAAAGGTGATAAGGGACATGGAGGAAGATTTCTCACTTAGTTAAACCACACAAACAGGAACAGACAGGAATAGATTATAACATGGCAACCCACATTGGGTCAACTGCATGTGGACACTGTCTCAGGGTAGCTGTAAGGGCAATCTACTTGGGTACTGATTCCAGCATCTGCTGGGAGGCCAACATCAGGGATCAGCACAGCCTTTCAACCTACCCAGGGCCTAAAGGGACTCAAACCCTAAGTTTACCCAAAGACACTATCAGACAACTGGTAGGGAGGTCCAGAAGCAAATATATAAAGGTTAATATAGCTAGATACATGTGAGCTGCTTACCTCATAGAGAGGTCTAGAAGAGAAAGAACCATGGACCCCCTTATATAAGCAGCAACTGTATAGCTACTGCCACTGTGACATAACAACCTGTCACAGCCAGCAAAGAAGACAAAATAAGACAAAGGAAAAGGGACTACAGTATGAAGATGAAGAAGGAAGATCAAAAATGATTAAGGAAGTAACAGAAGCAAGGGAATTAAGGGAAACAAAGGAAATAAGAGAGGGGAAAGGAAAGGGAATAAACTGGTAGTCCCCTGACAGTAGCAGCTACACATAGCCTCATGCACTGGATATAAATTCTCTATCAAACATAGGAAGCTAGGACATTATAAAACTAGTCTCACACTAATAGAACACTGCTCCCTGTCATAATTGACATACTCAAAGCTGCTCGCATGATCCTGATAAATATCAGGCACATACATCATCATCATTAGGGAATGGCATGGGTCACCCACAGGTCAAATGTGGGTCACCCACACCCAACCCATGGGAAACCTAAACCCATCAACCTATGGGTTTTATTCCCATAGGTTGATGGGTGTCAGGTGCATGCTGCACCCACATGCATGTGGCTGTCAGGGGACTACCGGTTTATTCCTCTTTTCCTTCCTTTTATTCCTTTTATCTCCTTCATTTCTCTTATTCCCTTGCTTATATTACTCCTTTAATCATTTCTCTATCTTCCCTTTTCATATGTTTACTGTAATCCCTTCCCCTTAATCTTCTATTATCCTCTTTGCTGCCTGTGACAGGTTTGTTATGTCACAGTCACTGTAGCTATACAGTCGCTGCTTAGGTAAGGGGGTCCTTTGGTTCTTCTCTTCTGGACCTCCCTGCCAGGTAAGCAGCTCACATGTATTTAGCTACATAGTCTTTTATATATTTACTTCTGGACCTCCCTGCCAGTATCTGGTAGTGCCTGTGGGTAAACTTAGGGTTTGAGTCCCTGGGTTAGGCCCTGGGTAGGTCACAGGGCTGTGGTGTTTCCCACTGTTGGTCTCCCAGCAGGTACTGGAATCAGTACCCGAGTAGGTTGCCCTTACATTAGAAGAACCCACTAATAGAGGACCGAGGGCTCGGGTCTTGAACTTCCACCGGTGAGTTGAATTTCCTTGAACGAGTTGTCGGATCCCCATACCTCCTTCCTCTTCTCGGCTTCCTCATGCTATCCAGGTGGAAGTCCAGCATCATACTTGTACTTATCGAAGGAATGGTGATAGCTGGACAGCTCGGTGAGCGAGAGAGTGGACCGCTTTGGGCGACACTATAAATCGCTGCCTAACCCGCAGTAGGGTGCACCGTCCAAGGCGATACCATAAACCATTTTCCAACCTCAACCTCTTTAATACTCCTCTTCTATTTGCCGTCCTAGCATTCCTACATGCCGAGAAACCCCTACTACGCTACTCTACAACCCGTATCACCTACCTCACATCTGCCTTCTTAATACCACCCACCTTCGTGCTTCATCTCAACCAAATCCTTGTCCCACAGCACGACTCTACCATACCAACATTGCTCCTTGGCCTGCTAGACAGGCAACCCGACGAGAAACACTGCTGATGTGGCCTGTGACGATGCCACATGACACACTCGCTGTTGACAGCGACCAGCCTTGGAGGCTTGCAACAGGCCTCCACCTTTCTATAAGACGTGCTAGACATGTTTTCTCTATTCCAGTATCCCGAGGGCATGCCCCACCCGGTGATGATGCAGAGGCTGTTGCATCCAAGGCCTCTGCCATGTACCCTCCTGATGCATGTGATGCACACCAGCTATGCCCACACTTGGAGTCATCCAGCAAATCCTGAGGCAGCTTCTCCAAAGTCCCGACCATCGTGTTTGTCGAGCAATGCCACCTGCGCATCTGCACCGCCTCTTGTAGAGACCCCACACTGCCTCGCATGAATCGTGCCCACAACTGCCATAGGCTGTCCATATTCCCTCTCCCTTCTAGTTGCAATGCCCTTGCACAACTGCCATGTGTCCCGAATGCCATATGTCCCGAATGCCATGTGTCCCGAATGCTGAGCTTGATGAGCATGCTATATGCTGTGCCAGCCACACCATCGACCCGCATTGTCATGCCAATACAGGCGAGCAGCATGTCCACTGCGCCTGGCATCACCACTTGCAATATCCTTCCAGCAACTGGATGGTGTGTCCCACTGACCACGATGACCCATTAGCTCAGTCAGCACCATGTTTTGCAACATGACAATCTGTGCACCTTGTCGTGCACCCCTGTGCAGCCGGAGGCTGATCAAGGTCAGCACGCCCACTGTTTGCATCTCGGGTGACTCTCCCAGACCCATGGAGGCCTCCTCAAGAGTCATGGTTTGACTCGCTCATGCTGCACTCACTGTGCACCTCTCCTTTCGGCCCATCACACCACACTTGCAGAATGCATGACTGTCCATCACTCCTGCACCAAAGTGACGTGAATCCAACATGTGCCGTTGGAGTGAGGGGTGTAGAAGTTGCCAAAGTGCTGCAACCTACTCGTGCCAATGACCTCTGTGTCAAGCAATGCCCTGGTGTGACCGTCCATGACATCCTTGTGCTGAGGCCTGTACGCCTGCCTGCATCCCAATCCTGTCACATTCGCACTGCCACTGGTCCTGGGAACACCTTCAAGGAGTTGTGTAAGCCATAGCCTTGTCCCCAATGGTGTGAATGAGATGAAGACAAGCCAGCCACGTATGGAAACTGGCTCACCGCGATATCGTCCACTGTACTACTGAGCTGACAACACCACCCATTGTGATTGTTGCCACCCTACATGTCATTTCCTGCACCCTCCGCCTACCGCTGGATGCACGCAATGCAGACTGTGTGGTCTGTTGTAATGAAGCAATATTGAGTGATATTACACATATTTCCCACACTAAATGCCCAGTAGCTCCCCCAATAATTCCCCAGTCAAGGCACAACTTGGCACCAAAGTTCTATATATCATGAGTAACCTAAACGAATATTTACATGATTTTAGGAGCGGGTTTTGTGTAACTCTATGTACCCGGCCCCATACCTAGCTAGTCCCAAGGTCCAGAACAGCAGAATTTGAATGAAGTACAGAAGGGGAAGAAGGGAAACAGATAGAAGGAGATGCAAGAGATATAGGAGAAAGGACTCACATGCAGAGGAACGAGAAACAAGGAAACTGGGGCGCATATATGCAGCCACCGAGGACAGCTGACAGAGAGACAGGAGAGGAGGACATGGGACACGGCTCAGGAAGGGAATATTTGTTGCACACAAGAGGGAACAAAGGGAGAATTGACTTTATATTCAATGGGCACCACTGACAGGTGCCATCCGCCAGAAGATCGCATCAGGGTGACCCATATTGGGCCAACCCTGCATATGTTCCTGTCAGGCTTCGGGAACTGACGAGCTTTGGGACTGCTGAGATGTCAGATGGGAGCGGCCAAGTCCTACAGGCCGGGAGTAGTGGCTTTGGCTTCAACGTACTCGTGCGTTGCACCCTACTCTTCCATGCATGCCACTGATTTGCAACAGACAGGGTACTCGGGAGGATGCCGATGATGCTGGCCCAAGTAGAGGACTTAACAGAGGAGAAGAAGGTAGAAGGGCCTAAGCCTAGTCAATACCCAGAATGAGGAAATATGTACATGCATGCCCTACTTATATAGGTTTAAGGAGCGACATGTGGAATAAGGAATGTGAGACAACAAGGTATGCAGAGCATGTGGTTATTGTCCACAATGAGTAAAATTAGAATGAAGGAATGTAAATGGGGATAGAACAATAAAGGATAGAATAATAGAAATGTGACCAAGGATAGGACAATAGGGAGTGACTGACTATAAAACAATGGGGCCATGGCCAAGGATACTACAAGGACAGGAAGTCCCAAGGTGAGGCAGATCAAAGGATGAGGAATAGGCATGGTGGAATTAATGGATGGTGAGTGGCGTAGAGTATGTGAGGGGTGAGGACAAGGAATGTGGGTGGTGGACGTGCCAAGCCGAGACCGGCGTACCAAGTGATATGCATGCAGCGTGGACACTTGGACATGGACATAGGATGGTTGCTTGGTCAGCGCTGCTGAATTACCGGGTCTCGGTACATGTACTTGACAGCTCCACAATTTCCATTAGTTATGGATCATATTCTCATCAGGAGATTTATTTGTATAAAGTGTCAAGTACATGTACCGAGGCCCGGTAGTTTGGCAGCACCGACCAAAGCAACTAGCCTGTGACCAAGCCACATACTTAATACGCCGTTCTCGGCTCGGCACATCCCTCGTCCCCATTCCTCATCCCCATTCCTTACCCACCTTATCCTATTTGCCAACCCAATAATCCTACCCGTTTCACTCCTTGTTCCTTGACCCGTCTCACCTCGGGACATCCTGCCCTTGTTTTATCCACGGCTACGACACTGTTGTCTTATGGTCTGGCACTCCCTATTGTTCTATCCTCAGTTACATTCCTATTGTTCTATTTTCATTGTCATATCCCTGTCCGCATTCCTTCATTCTAATTATATTCGTTGTGGACAATACCCCCACATGCTCTGCATACCTTATTGTCCACATTCCTTATTCCACATGTCGCTTCTTAACCTATGTAAGTAGGACATGCATGTACATACTTCCCCATTCTGGGTATCGACTAGGCTTAGGCCCTTCTACCTTCTCCTCCTCTGTTAAAGTCCTCTACTTGGGCCAGCATCATCGGCATCTGTCAGGGGACGACCCTCTCCGAGTCCTGATGACAAGTCCAAGGTCCTATCTCGGACTCCACCTAAACTCTGAGGATGAGAGACCAGAGTCCGAAAGACCACCGATGTCAGAGGACGATCCCCTCCAAGTCCTGATCCAAGTCCGAAGTGCTATCTCAGGACTTCCCCCAACTCTGAAGCCCTATCTCGGACTCCCCCCAACTCCGAGGCCAGGAGACCCAGGTCCAAGGGACCACCGAGTGGGAGATAGGAATAATCTTAGCACGATGACTGGAACCCGGAATAAGCACCCTAGCCTCAGACTTAGTACCAGGAAGTCGGCTCTACAGACTCCGATATGTTGATTTATAAGCTAGTGCACAGACCACTTACATAAAGGGTATAAAAGAGGTTCACCAGCAGCGGGATCCTTAGACTTTCCTCTTCAGATTCCCCCTGCTTAGGTGAGAGCCCTACATGTACTTAGGTAGTAGTGATAATTAAACTTTGGATTCCCCCTGCTTAGCTCTTCTGTGAGATAGCTCCAGTCGACGCTGAAGGGTTGCCCTTACAGCATCCTCCCAAGCATCCATCTGTTGCAAATCAGTGGCAAACACAGCAAGTAGGGCACAATGCACAAGTACATTGAAGCCAATGCCACTACTCTTGGCCTGCAGGACTTGGCCATTGTCCTGTCTGACATCTCAGCAGTCCCGAAGTTCGTCAGTACCCGAAGCTTGACATAAAGTAACTGTAGTTACAAGCAACCAAAAACCAAACAAGAGACAATATTTTCCCCCCATATCACTAGCCGTTAGGCTACACTCAAATATCTTTCACTCGTGCTGAACCGAAGGTTAAGCACCGAGTGCACACCAGGACTGAAACACTAGTTACTCGTTGTATAACATCCACAGGTTGCAGCTGGGTTCCCCACATCATATATTACTTTCATATATCGCTAAACATTAAGTCTACCTTGCAAGAGAACCACAAATCGCCAAAGCGGTGCTTTGGCGCCCAGACCGGTTCCCCGGAACGGTGCCTAAGTGGAGGTGAAACCCGGGACTTAGCCTAGGGTAGAACACCAATAGCACAACAATCTCTGTAGTGATAAATATATCTAAAATCATGGTAAAATCCAGGAGATCATTATTTTATTTGTACAGTCGACTCTCCGATATTATAGCGCAGGAAACCCCATAGAAACCTAGTCTACCCCACCAAACAACATGGTCCACCTCCCGTTTGGCCATGTACCGGTGATGAGCTGCGCATGTGTGCCCTCCCTCTCGTTCTTGGCGCCCAGTGCAGCCGCTGCCATGTCATGCAGCCCACGCTGTATGACCACCATGACTGCTCGGCGCACAGCTGCCATCTTGCATGCAGTTGCCAGGATAGATGTGGTATTTAGCGACGCACTACAATCACTTGTCACAAATGATACCTGCGGTGATCGACATCCTTATGTGACTGCCCGTGATGCCGCTGAAGTCGGTCTCACACCGTGACCCGCTGGTCGCAAATGACATCCACCTCATGGACAAAAGTAGTTTGTGCCAACCCACGCACTTATGCCTATGCTAGTACACCCACCGACAGCCCCACAGAGCCACTGATTGTCATTTGCTTGCCCTCCCTCGGTGCCACCTATGGCCGCATTCCCATCTAGCAGCCCCCAAGGCAGATTCCTACGATGATACTGAATGCCACGTTCGCCGCCTCTCACCAGGTTGCTACAATGCATTCCAAGAGGAGTTACAACTATCTGCCTGAACTTAGGAGTGTCCTCTATTGCCCTTGTTCAGCTACCTTTTCAGCTAATCGCCGCTACACACCTCGGCCACATACCCCTTCGGCGTGTGTGACACATGCTCTGCATAACATGCCCCCCCCCTTTGCTGCTAGTCCAGGGCAGACTCGAATCAGCCACAATCTCTGTGTGCATGCTACCATACGTGAACCGATCGGCTTGATATCAGGAAGAATTGGCCACTCGACATAGGCAGAGTTTTAGTTTGAGTTGAGTGTAGGAATATGGCCGAAGGAGTGGATGCGTTGGGGCTGGCATGGGTGTCAGCTGGTATAGAGATGGAGCCCGAGGTGCAGAGTGTGGAGAGAAAGGAGGATCATTTGCGTGACCTAGAGTGGGGGTAGGCCAAGCCCTCCCAGTCAACCTTGGGTACTAGTTGAAACTGCCGAGACCACACACAGAACCAGACCAACCGCACGTTCAGCCGCATGCGCTGCCACAGGAGTTGGTGACTTTCTGTAATTCGCTTGCCGTTAACGACATCTGCCCGCGGTGCCAACGCCCATACGCCCACCCGTGGTCTGTGGTCCCTAACAGCCAGGCTGGCTGCGGCGGCCCCTCTTCCTCCCCAAAAAGACGTAGGCGTCGCCCGACAACCCCAAGGTGGCACACCCGCGGTCGTTCACCGCAGCTGCCGCCGACTGAGTGCATGCTGAGCGCGCCCGCAAAGCCGCCCTCCGCTGTCTATTACGCGAATTGGGACCCAGGTATAGGCCCCTCGACCCTTACACAGCCGCCATTGCCCCTGCAGGGCTTACCTCTCGTCGCAGCACTACTACCCTTTGCACATGCACCGCGTTTGCCAGAAACAGCCCCCCAGAGGCGACAACTCCCCCGCTGCCATCGCTCGATGCTGTGCCCATGCGGCCCTTCGAGCCCCATCCGTCATGCCGATCGTCGCTGCGCGAGGCGGCGCCCCCACTGTTGGTCCCCATCGCAGTAACCGCTCTGGCCCACGCCATCGTGCTTGTCTAGTGAGCTCGCGGTCATTCCCCACCGCCGCCGACTCTACAAAAGCCCCAAGGGACCGCCTAGGCCGCATCCATCACGTAGCACCATCCCCGACAATGCGAACCCTCCACGGCGACTCCATCCCCTCGTCGGTACCACCCCGAGTCTCATCGCGCCGTCCTTGTTGCGGCCGACGATGAGCGGTGCTCACGCACCTTCCATCCGTTCCCAGAAGCTCCTGCTCCTGCACCGCTGCTCGACCAGGACACCTGCGAGGTGATGCGAGTCTACGTCGGCGCGTATCACGCCGTGCAGCTCGCGTTGTATGGCCATTGCAACCCGCTTGACGCGCGCCCGCCGTCCCTGCCATATGCATCGACACCTGCACACCTGCCATATCGCGAACCGCCTTCGACAGCATCCGTAGCCCCCCGTTCTCATCCAGCAGTATCGAGTCGCTACTCGCGGGGTTGCCTCCTACCACAGCCGCCCGCTCTGGCTCATGCCGGAACCGTAAGCCATCATGGTCTCGCTTCCGCACCTTCCGCCGGCCGCTAGACGCGTGCCGATGAGTCAGGATCGCCGCCAACGCATGATGAACGCACTCCCCTCGTACACGACGCCATCACCTTGACACGCTGCAGCCCAGCCCCTCCACGGCGACTTCGTCCTCCCTGTCGGTACCACCTGAGACGCCGTCGTGCCGCTCTTATCGCTGCCTATGCCCGTCCTTTGTGCGTAGTCAATCCCAAGCGCATTCACGCCACCACCAATTTTGGGAATACCGAGAGTTTGGGTAAGCTGCATTTATCGCGCAGCTTGACCTACACCCGTGCTTTCAACGGTCACCTGTTGCATCTGAAACCCACGTGACACGCTCCCTGCGGCACGCCGCTTGTCGTCGCTGGCCGAGGTTGTGCACAAACGAACCACAACAGCCTCATGCCGCTGCCATCCATGTCACCCATGCGCCTCTGCCACCGAGGTTGGCTGAAAGCTTGTAAAGTTGCTCAATATGCGTGATACATGTCCCTCGGCCAGCGGGTCTTCATTGCTGGCTGCAGACAAGCTCAACGTCCTGCGACAGCCGGTGTAATAGCCAACTAGGTCACTCGCAAGCCTCTGTCAGTGACACCCCCATGCTTGTTCTTCATTGCTGCCAACTCTGGGAACATTCCAAGATGTTGCATAAGCCGCGCTCATTGCACAGCTCGGTCTGCACTTATGGATGTGGAGATGGCCGCTTGCCTGCCCTGTTTACATGCGCAAACTGCCAAAAATGAACTGGGGTACATCGGGTACACTCATATACCTGTTCAGTGGCTACCTCAGGCACCCTTCGGCAGGCTCTACACCTCAGTTGATCTGGTACCCCTTGTGTATAATTGGTAGAACAGGTGTGTCTACGTTCATGTGTCGGGTCACCACATTCTAGAGAGGGGGTAATGTCAGGGGACTACCGGTTTATTCCTCTTTTCCTTCATTTTATTCCTTTTGGCTCCTTTATTTCTCTTATTCCCTTGCTTATATTACTCCTTTAATCATTTCTCTATCTTCCCTTTTCATATGTTTACTGTATTCCCTTCCCCTTAATCTTCTATTGTCCTCTTTTCTGCCTGTGACAGGTTTGTTATATCACAGTCGCTGTAGCTATACAGTTGCTGCTTAGGTAAGGGGGTCCTTTGGTTCTTCTCTTCTGGACCTCCCTGCCAGGTAAGCAGCTCACATGTATTTAGCTACATAGTCTTTTATATATTTACTTCTGGACCTCCCTGCCAGTGTCTGGTAGTGCCTGTGGGTAACTTAGGGTTCGAGTCCCTGGGTTAGGCCCTGGGTAGGTTGCAGGGCTGTGGTGTTTCCTGCTGTTGGTCTCCAAGCAGGTACTGGAATCAGTACCCAAGTAGGTTGCCCTTACATTAGAAGAACCCACTAATAGAGGACCGAGGGTGATGGGATTATGAGCAAATACAGTAGGATTGAAGAATTCTTTAGGCAGCTAATTTATTTA
>QLPI01006840.1:0-12385 GCA_003314275.1 Chroogomphus rutilus | reverse complement strand
TGACCCCAGCACTTCGTGATCTCAATTTCGGTGGGATATGGGCCTATGGGTGATTGAGCATTCGTCAGAAGGAGTTCGACAGAATACCATTTCTTTCAATGTGCGTTTTTTCGAGTGAAACTTGCATTAGCTATGACTTGGTCAATCAATATCGGGCCTGTCTTGCATGGTGACATGGACAAGCCTGACCCAAAGTGATGAAGACAAGCCCAACAGAATGTGATGAAGACTAGCCTGACACATTTGGTCAGGCTTGTCTTTGGCACTTTGGGTCAGGCTTGTCTTCGCTTTGGGTCAGGCTTGTCTTTGTCACCTTGGGTCAGGCTCATCTTTGACATGTTGAGTCGGTCTTGCCTTTGTTATGTTGAGTCAGACTTGTCTCCTTCACGTTGAGAGAGTCAAGCCCGACTCAACATGACAGAGTCATCACCTTGGGTCAGGCTTGTCTTTGTCATGTTGAGTCGGTCTTGCCTTTGTCATGTTGAGTCAGACTTGTCTCCTTCACGTTGAGAGAGTCAAGCCCGACTCAACATGACAGAGTTATCACCTTGGGTCAGGCTTGTCTTTGTCATGTTGAGTCGGTCTTGCCTTTGTCATGTTGAGTCAGACTTGTCACCTTCACGTTGAGAGAGTCAAGCCCGACTCAACATGACGGAGTCGGGACTGGCCTGGATTGAATTATAAACAAGAAGAACGAAAGAAGAAGGACTGAGACTGGACACACGATCAGGCGTTTTTGATCCAGTCTTGATTTGTGTCGACCAGTCTCTGGCCTATCTCTTCAAGTTAACAGGTAAGTCTCCCCGTGATACTATGCTGTTAAGTTCAATATTATCTCAAGACAACTTTGCATATAGGAGCGACCTACGTTACGCGAGCTCTGGGCCAGTCTTCATGAGTAATGGACAGAATGGAGATGATGCTGGTAAGTAATTTTCATGCGGGGTTTTCGGTGCTTTCGCGAATCGACAACCAAGCCAAGCCAGGCTGGCTTTATGGATTCTGGTTGACCTGGATTGCTGGGTCAACCAGAATCATCGTATTAAACGAGACAGGTCATTCTGTGGTACTACATCAGATAAGAACTGCTATTTCTCTCAAGGTAGCGTATGTTACCTTCTATACGCTCACACTGCACCAGCCTTAGGTAACTGTTACGCCAATTAGCGGCATTGGTGAGTCCTTTTCGTGGCAGTTGTTTTCTTCTCTGTTATGTGGATAGGCGTGTAAGTCTACGCACAGGTCAACTTCAATATACGCACACCTACCCAGAACATCACCGATCGTCTCGTCTACGCGAACTCCGGCGCCGACACATATGACAATGGGTAGACACCTTTGAATGGTGTTGGCGATAACCTTGACGAAAGTGGTAGTGATCAGGGTGCGTGTGTCCACATGCACGGCTTTAGACGGGTATATTGGTAGCGTTGTGTTTGATACAAGATATCTTTGCCAGATCAATTATGGCGTCCTTTTTGTCAAGCTGCAGTGACAACGACGGGGAGTGTTTGGACAAATACCCACCCTGCGGCAGGTAGTCCTGCTTCTGCACAGTCGATCCAGATGAGCAGCCGCACTACCTTCGCAGGTGGGATTTTCCTCGGTGAAGTAGCAGTCGTTGAGAGCATAGACTCTCTTCGGCGGTCCTTCGATTGCCGATGCAAAGAAATACTGTCAATGGATCTGGGAAAAGGGAAGTGGGTCCTCCTGACAAGCCGATCTCTCCCGGCTCCCTACCATCGATGGTCTAAAATTGGTTTCACCCGGATTCATATGAATTTTCGAATTGTTGGTAGTATTAACTCACCCACCTATCTCCCCTAATTTAGTGATTAGTTTGGCCAGTGCCATTTAATGTAGCGAGAAGTCATCAACCAGAACCAATGGGACTGTTTCCGCCACATCCGACCTTTTGTTGGGCCCGGTGTACAGTGGGGAAGCTTGAAGACTGACATCTGAGAGAGACCGCTGCTTGCAAACGATACTGTTCTTCATGGATCGAAGACCCGGCGCTGCTGATTGGAACGCTCCAATTCGTCGCTAAGGGAGGAGCTTGCTGTTGACCCTGTGTCCCCCATGCCAACCTGGAGTACATGGATGATTCTCGACTTTATATCCCTCCAGGGCTAGCAGAAGATCCCTGAGGGACATGTCGAGGGCCGGAAAGCTCGAAACCGTCGCTAGAGCGAGGTGAATTTACTGTTGCCCTAGTGCCCCCATGGCAAGAGGTACGTGAATAGCTCTCGACGCTATAGAAGCTCAAAGTTTACCTAGGGGCAGTCCAACTGTACAGACATGAGCGGACCACGTGACTCTACACGAATACCCTTCTACTTTTCGCAACTCAACTCGCTCGTCTTGTTTCGTACGATCAACCTCACGCGTCCCAGTCACCCGACCACCAGGACAGCGTTTGCATGTCTTAACCCTTTCAATTTGTCTCATTTTAACCCTATATTCTATGATAATTGATGATTGGTGAGTAATATTTACTTTGACTATCTGGATAGTAAATTGACGAGCAAAAGCTGTTTGCAGTGTCTTTCTCATGAGGTAGCTTATCCTAATTCATCATCCACAGACCTGTATATTAAGGGCACCCGTACTAGCATATGCAATTCCAAGTGACGATGGAATCTACGACGGCTATGCTATCAACATGCATACCCTCATCTATGAATCGGGCATGGGACATGACGAAACACCAGGAAGCCATCGTAGACATCAACCTAGCAGAATAGCAGCAGAGTTCGACTTCAGCGATGCAGCCACAAAAGTGCTACCGAATGTGGCCTAAAGCACTTGCCAAAACCCATCATTTAATGCTCATCACTTGCCTAGAGATCACGCCACAGAGTTTTTATCTCGTGAAAGAGACGATTGGCTTAATTCAGGTGGGAAACATCTAATTTGTTATCTAGGTTTATGTGGTGACTTATTCAGGGTGCACTGGGATGATTCAGTTGGCTACCATGAAAGTCACATTTGGGAATAACAATGGAATCAGCAAAGAGCATCGGGATGAGTTATACCTGTCGATCATCAGCGTAGACAAGCGAAGAATAAACGACGATCCGTTATAATGCTACACCTACGAGAAAGCTTTGTCTGTAAGTGATTTTGTACCTATCACATGTTGATTGATTCGCTGACTCATTCATCACTTTCTTGCAGAACAGAAGGTTTTGGAATTCTATAAGATAGCCTTTCTCTCGTAGTAGCAACCCGAAACCGTTGCGAGAGGATCACACGCATAAGGAATCAATAGCAGCTGTCGTGTAGTTGGGTATATCATAGCTCATGTATCCTTTGCGACATTTCGGGAGGAATCACTCAATGTAAGTAAACAAAGAGCAACTGATTCTGATGCAGGTTTAGTTGATACGTTATCTTACAGGTTTTAGAGAAGCTACATGCTGAGACGTCGAATTCTTGTGCGATAGTACAAAATTGCTAGTTTCAGTTGTGGTTCATCAGTGTCTTTGTGCTGTGTCCCTTCCTACTGTGCACTAATACACAAAGAGCATTGAATCCACCATTTGCTTCATTGACATGAACACGTTGGGCTCGAGTTCAACTTTACCAGTGGTCCTTAAGGATTAATATTGCTGTTTACTGTACAGTCATGAAAACCTTCCAACAATAAATATACTATATTATTGGCAAAATATGAAAATCGACTTGCTTCTTCCTCCCTCGAGAGGGATTGGTGTTCCAACAGGTTGACGTCTCGATTAAACCTGGTGATCACTTTAAAATCATTTCTGTTGAGATCTCCGGTTTCAGGAGTTATATCGATAGGCGTAGTAGATTCAGTTCAGCTGGGATAGCTCGAGTCAGCGTGACATGACATGCAGCGCGTGACTATTCGCGGTTGACGCCACTTCCTGTCACTAACCCCAAGATGCCTGCACAGCGAGCTGGGGCGAGTTCATTGTTTCTTTATTAAAGCCTTATTCAATGTTATTGACCCACATTTAAATAATTGGACAGTACACAGTCACCATGTTCCTTATTGACGTTTCGCCTTCTATGGGGACGTTACGTTCAGTTGAGATTACACCTGGGCCAAATGGCGAAATACGAACGCGGGAAGTGACCAGGTTGGAGTGGGTTCTGGAATACGTAATGCTTAAGGTTCAGGAAATGGTAAACATGAATAATATTGCTCCTTCGATGTTGCTATTCCCTAAACCACTGTCTTTTCTGAGATATTCCATGGGAGAAAGACCGATCAGTGTGGTGTAATCTTGTTCGGCACCGAAGGCGCGTCTACCTGGTTTCATTCTGTGAACACAATGTCATTGACGACTATCTTTCAGAAACTCAGAACATTGTCAACGAGAGTAACGGTGGCTACGAGCATGTCACCGAGTTTATCCCCATTGGCCAACCTAATGCACAAACGATGACCAAAATAAAGTCCATCAAGCCTTTTACTTCCATAGGAGACCGTCAGTCCCACTCCCCCCATCAATATATGGAATGATTACATTTGACACTTGTCTTCTAGCCATCGATTCTGTCATTGTCGGGATAGAGACGCAGGCTCGATATCTCGCAAAGAAATCTACTTGGACACGTAGGATGGTTCTATTAACTGATGGCGAGAATCCGATGGAGATCGAGGACTGGGATACCACAGTCAAGAAGATGAATGATCTTGAAATACAAACTACCATCATGTTGGTCCATGTACCCGGTTCTTTTTTAGCATCTCATGTTTTTTTAGTGGCGTGGATTTTGATGACGAGTATATGCCTTTTTATGAGGAGAACAAACCCTTGATTAAGGTAAACCCACATTTGCTTATGCTATGCCACGCTATTAAAATGTCCATCAGCGCAAGAATGAAGAGTTTTACAACCAGTTTTCTGAGGGATTGAACGAGTGTGTTATGGGAACGGCTGCCTTTGCATTACAGGAGTGTAGCAAGCCTGACATCAAATCAGTAAAGTCTGCGATGCTGGACAATAAAATTCGAATTGGAGACGTCGAAACTAGACCAGAAGAAGCTATCGAATTGCATGTCAAAACTTCCAAATGTACGGCACTCAGCCGTCCACCTTCAATGAAAAAGTATGCGAAGCGGTCACGTCAGGCTGGTGCCATGAATATAGACGGAGAAGACATTTACACTTTTCTGGAAAGAAAGACACAATATGTTGTTGAGCGCAATGCCGAGGATCGAGCGGGTGAACCACAAGTCAACGGGGAAGACTCACAAGATGAAGGGAATGGTGAAGAAACAGTAGAAAAAGAAGATCTCGTCCGTGGGTATAAATATGGAGCCAGTTTTGTGCCTGTCGATGCAGAAGACGATTTCAAACGATTACCTGCACAGCCAGGGATTGAAATATGTGGTTTTTTCCCCATCACAAACGTCAGTTCCAATTAATAGGAGTCCAAAAACATGTACTTACCGGACCTCCTGACAGTTCCGCCGTGATTGGAGCATGGGCGAAGTGCAGTACATATGGGCTAATCCCAAATCAGCCCGAGAACAAACCGCATTCTCGTCTATAGTGCAAGCAATGGCTGAGAAGCAAGCTATGGCTATCACTCGGTGGGTTGGCAGAACCGATCCAAAAATGGGTGTCATGTTGCCTCGCGTGCTGGAAAACGTTGACTGTTTCTTATGGGTCCAGGTACTTAACATAAAAAAAGACTGATTTATAAAATAAGCTAACATTTTCCAAGGTACCATTCGCCGATGATTTACGCAAATTTACATTCAGATCACTCGACGTATTAGTATCGAAGAAAGGGGAAGTGGTCACGAAGCATGCCCACCTACCCACAGAGGAACAATTGTCAGTAATGGAAAAGTTTGTGGATTCTATGGATCTCATGCATGCAGGAGACAAGGATGCCGACGGGTACGCCTTGAAGATTTCCGATCTAGTCGAATTTCTTACTATATTCATCTAGCAATCGTCTTCCATGGTTTGATCCTGTCCAGACATATAATCCAGCTGTCCACCGAATCAAACAAGCCCTTTTCCACGGTGCCATAACCTCAGACTTGTCTAAAAACCCTCTACCCCCTCCACATCCTGAATTAACCAAATATTTCGACCCCCCTCCAAAAGTGCTAAAGCGAGCACATGACGCAATCAAGGAATGTAAATCGTTATTCAAAGTGAAGCAAGGTACGGTGTTCCCTAAATATAACTACACCTAACACGATGATGAACTTTGTGTTCCTGTTCTAATAGCTGCACCCAAAACTGTGAAACGTCGCAAGGATGGACATGTTCCTGGAGAGGAGGATGAGGAGGACCTCATTGCTCTTACCGCGCCGATTTCCCCTAGTGAAAAACCCATTGCTCCCTCTGTCTCATTGAACGTTTCTGTGAACAAATCACATCACATGGACGTCGACAGTGAGACGGAGACCGAGTCTGATGAAGAGCCTTCCATTGCAGTCAAGAAACCAGGTTCCCTGCAATCTATCAATAACCCTACTCAACAGATGGTCACATCACCAGCCAACTCACAAGCGCAGACACACCCTGAGACTGTTCTGCCTACACCAGCACGCTCGCCGTCATATACATCACCCCCTGTTGATCCGGGTCGTGCTGCTGGTCGCATAATCGGAACCACGACACCTCTGGAAGATTTCAGGCGAAATATCAAAGAAGGAGATGTTGTATCCCAGGCTGTCCATGATATAGGGGAAGTTATCAAAGAAGTAGTTAGGAAACCATTCTCGTCGCGACGCCATCAAGAGATGCTGGAATGTCTGAAAGAAATGAGAATTGTGGCTTTGCAGGTATGTGTCATGATACCTATATATGGTAACTTGTACGATGACAACGAACAGGAAGACGAGATCAGTGCCTGGAATGTGTGCGTATTTTGTATCACTCTTGAGAAAAACTGGATCATAAAAATCTTGTGTAGCTTTCTTCGTGACCTCAAGGATGCTTGTCTAAATCAAATGCCGAGTAATCAAGAGTTCTGGGCTGAAATCCAGAAAATTGGCCGATCAATGAGTCTGATCAGTTCAAAAGAAGCCAAGAAACTCGGTGGCAAATCTGATGTGACTGAGGGAACAGCTGTTGATGTGCGTTGTTCGAAACATTTTCTGTCGATGAGTCAAGCTAAGGGTGATTGTTACAGTTTGTGGAAGAGGAAGATTGATGTATATGACACGCAGCGACTTCATTACTGTAATTTACTTGTACCATTTTGAATTATCCTATACGCCAGTGTGAACAGTGTCTAGAATTCTAATGAGTCGGTCCAGCTGGTACTCGAAGCATATCAACAATTCTGCATGGCTGTGCACATGCGATTCCTTTCATTATCTCCTGGACGTCTGATCACTAAAGGATTCTGTCTGATATTACTTGGTATCTAGGGTCCATTTGATCCTCTCCCACGCGGTTTCATCGTGATCACGTTGGGGGACTTCTTTGGCACCTGTCCTGCGCTCTCAGCAACGAATACTTGTAACCATCTACTTCCTCTCCCTGATCCTGGGACAGGGAGACTGAAGCTCTGTTTGCTCATCGACCGTAACTGGGAGTTGTACAATCCTGTCAGATCCCAAGAATAACAACCAGATTGCACTGATGGTGCAACTGAGCTGGTCTCACGATTCTTAACTAATCTCCAGGCGTCATGTCATGTATAGCCAGGCTATAAACGCCAGGGAGAAAGCTTTGACACAAACTGTCTCTAGTGTCACCTTGACTTTGTGTTCACTCTCGTCGCTGGTCGTCATTTTATTCATTCAATTTGGCTATTCTCGCACCAACCAAAAGCCGCCATTCATCTTTGATCTCTCCATGGTGTCCTGCAAGATTGCGTATCTCTTCCCCTTGGCTCTTTCACTCGCGCTCTCCGCCACGGCGGCTCCTGTTCCTCAAGCAGCAGCTCCCAGCGGGGTTCCAGTGACCAATGGGACTCTGCCGGTCACTTTGGGAGAGTTGACGACACCGAGCACGGGGGGAACCTTTACGGATTTCTTCGGAGCGTCGCCGGCGAAGGTTCCTGCTCAAGATACCGTGCAGCACACGTGAGTATCCGGTTCATGGCTCAAATTTATCTCTCTAGGGTCTATTGCCTTCCATTTTAATCGCAATACCCTTTTGTTTGCTTTACAGCGCATGTGGCACCACAGAGTCTAGTATCAGCCACGCTGGGCCCGGTTGCTCGAAAGGGTACGTTCTCTACCAGCGTATCTGCTCAAAGCTGACATTTATACAGCGCTTGAGAATGTAAATACAATTATATTTTGATCTAAACTACAACATCGTAGGTGTGTTATTCGACCGAGATACATAAATGTCAAATCTTACGTTAATTATTATTTATAGCCTTGGGAGGCTAACTGATCCGTTGGCGCAGGGTAGTGCCACGGTTTGAAGATGATATGATGTGCATGTGTCCCCCCTGTAGTGTACTACGTTTGGTGGTTACTGGTGGTTTACTATAAGGCTTATAAAGTTAGTGGTGGGCTTTGGTCGATCAGCTCGCCTGTGAAATCATCTGAACCAAAGGCAAGGTCATTGTGTCGACGGCGTGATAGGGCTCGTCGCCAGTGTAATGCAATGTGGTAGTTCCAGCGGAGTGCACAGCATCAAGTGCAATCGAGTGCCCGAGTCTCGGTGCTGTTGTGCGGGATGGTCGCCGACAAGGCCCAGAGGAGAGCAATATCGAGCTTCTGGACCATAAATCGGCCGGTGATGTCGCGGAGCAGAGCACCGATGGAAGTTGATTAACTGTCAGCTGTGAGCGTTTCTAGCAGAGGCCCATGGGAATATGTCAGAGCAACTTTGTGCACACGCAGGCTTGAGTCTAATCTCTCAACGCGGGGCCTTACGGATGAATCGGACTCGAGCCTGAGCTAAACCTGGGCTCAAGCCAGACCCAGACCACTGTATAAACCGAGGAGAAAGCGACTTGCAATTTCAAAATCGAATTCTCTACTATTCAAGTCGTCACTAATCGTTCTCATCTTCATCCACCTTCTATTCTTCCTACCAACCAAACTCTGCTTCTGTCTTGCATCACCATAGTTTCCTTGAAGTTCACTTGCCTGCTTCCCTTGGTCATTTGGCTCAATTTATCCGGCTTGCCCCAAAATTTAAAAATATTAATAGCTAATTTCAGATTATAATCTCTCATCCCGCCCCTTCAGCGCTCCACCGAGCGGTTCGTGCAGGACATGTCGAAATCGTCAAGTTTCTCCTCGAAAACGGTGCCGCCGTTGAACGCCGAGATCGGGAGGGCAAGACACCCTTATATCCCGGAGGACCAAACCATGATCATCAAGACCAAGAAGAACATCGAAACCAAGGAGTCGTCCAGTGAGAAGAAGAGTCCCGACACGAAGCAGAAGCTATTAGCCCTTCTTCTAGAGAAGGGTGCTAATAAGAACACCCAAGATAACCTTGGCGTAAATCCGCTTTACTCTGCAGCTGCTGGTGGCCACTTGGAAGACGTCAAGTTGTTTCTTGACTGTGGTACGAACCCTTCTATTGCAACGTTCTTCGGCTGGGCACCATTGCATTGGCCAGCTGCCCATGGACATGAAGACATTGTCAAACTGCTGCTAAAACACGGTGCTAACCCATCTCCTTGATCCGACACAGGCAAGACACCTCGGGACATGGCACGTAAGAACCACCGCAGGGCCATCGTAAAAATGCTCACTAAAGCAGAGCGGGACCAAAACCCCAAAGTGCGCATATGATATGGTTGTCGCATAATTCCTCCGCTAATTGTCTGCATCTAGATCAACCGTTTCCGCTTGTAGCTTTTCTTCTTCTTCTTGCCAGAATGACCATCACCGTTCATTTTGTTGGGATATTTAGTATGTCACTTTTCTTATTTTTCTACATTTTCCCTATTTTTCTTTCATTACTACCGCGAAACGCCCACAGGCGCCACAATCAACGCTTTTATAATAGATTATAGATGGTTAGCCAAAGAATTTAATGCATATGCAATACACTGACACTGGAGAATATGGTAAGAAATTGGGGAATCTGCCCTCCATACAATGAACATAATATCTGAAAGCTCATAATGCCTCAGCAGCAGTGATATACAGCACTGAAAGCACATATAGCTTATTCTTCCATGGTTAAGTAATAAATAACTCACCATTATTTCCCCGCACGAAACAATCTCCATATCGATTAGTTATATTCCCATTCACATACTCCACAGTTTGCTCCAGCGCGATATTCATATATCCGTCCAAGCATGACAAGACACCTGCAGAAACAGAGAAGAGAAAGGTAAAGTCAATACTCGAGTGGGAGGGAGATCAAACGAAAAGAGGGGCACGACGTGCCTCGATAGTCAACGCCTGATGTGAGGCGGACAATAACGCGCTTGCCCACGACGCCTTTCAGGAAGTCCGTCGGTGATCCACTATTCATAGTGGGAGGTGGAGGAGGGGCGGGTGGAGAATCTCCCGGAGGTGGTGGTGTACTTTCGTCCATGGGCGATGGCGATGGGAGGCAAAAGTTAGTTAAACGTGATCGAGTGAGTTCTTACATAAGCGTTACAATTTGTTGCTTTTCCAGCCACAGTTGGTGGGGGCTTTTGCTTCTCAGATTGCTCGTATCCTTTGAAGCTGAAACTGTTTTTTTACCCCAGTACTATCGACAAATTGTCTCTCGGGCCACTCGGGGTGTGGTGTTTGTGAACAAGGGATGCTGGCGACATCTTCTAAACTATTGCACGGGTTCTGTCTGTTGGCCAGTCAGACACCATACTTGGAGTTTCACACATCTGCGTATGCTCTTAAAGGCGCATCACGCAAGAAAAGGAGTTTCTCGAAAAGCAAGGCGGATGCCCAACTCATACGTATGTTACATTTGGATACGAGTTACTTCCTTTGACGAACACTTATCAAGGCCCCTCTGCACGCAAGCGTTTAGCACCTACCTTGAAACCTGAAAAACGCACTGGAACTTATGAAGTCGCACCGCGTGTGTCCAAATCACGTGAAGAGAAACTTAGTAAAGAGGATAAACGGGACGATGTTCTGCGCGCCAGGGATAATATGAAGCCTTCGCAGGATACACAGCAAGAACCACTACCCTCGAGCTCTAAGCCCTCTTTTTCTCGGGAGGATGCTCCCCATATAGGCAGAACATCTTGGCGGCCGCCTGCGACAGCAGTCGTACCCGGCAAGCGAGGGAAACTAGACTATGCTAATGGATTCGATAAACGTTCGACTCCGTTTTATGGGATGCGAGGGACGGACATCTTGTCTCGCCGGAGTGCCAATTCACCATCTAGGCAAACATTCCGCGAGAGACTTGCTAGTGAACAGCGATCATCTCAGGTTCAACAGTCACATAATTTTGCTGATATGTCTAACCCATCGCGGCCATCAAAAACGCTCATCCCAGAAGAGTTTTACACACCAAATACAGAACCTTTGAAAACTTTACCTGCTCGGTTTACATCGCCACCCCTTCTAAGTGGCCTCCTTCAATCAGTGCATGAAGTTTTAGGGCCAGATGTCAGACCGTCGCCGATTCAGTCTCTGTCTCTGAAGCACCTTTTTCATCCTCCGTCACACATTCTGTCAACAGATGACAGATTATCAAAATCTTCGCCTGATCCAACCTGGGGCCAGTACCTTCTGGCTTCGGAGACAGGTTCAGGGAAAAGTATTGCTTACCTCCTCCCCATGATACAATACCTCAAGCTTACCGAATATTCACATGCCCCCTTACCTCCTTCCGCCCTACCCCCTCCTAGTAGATCACTCTCCCTCAATCCCCGAGGCCTCATTCTAGCCCCCACTCATGAACTTTCACGCCAGCTCTCTGCGTTCACTAAGGCCCTTCTGCATAATGTCCGTTTACGCGTACTCTGCGCATCGCGCGCGAATAATTCAAGTTCATCAAATGGTATGAATAGTACTGCTAGTCAGATGAGACGGGAGCTGGACGAAACCGACTTTGGAATGGCCGACGGGACACATAATTTAAGGAGGAATCATCCGGTGGATGTACTTGTGGGTACGCCTTCGAAGGTTCTCGAACTGGTCCGAGGGTGGGGTTGGAATATGGAAGACAGGATCGAAGATCGGTGGGATGATGCCAGGAAGGAGAGAGCACGGAACTGGGTACCCGGCCCACCTGAAGCTGGTCTGGCAAAGGTCGAATGGGTGGTAGTCGACGAGGCAGATATACTTTTTGGTACGCTGCGTTTTCTGCTGTCGCAAGCCTCATCGCTGACTACTCATTCTTAGACAATGACTTTGAGGCGTCGACGCGAACGTTATTAGCGGATATTGCTCGAGCACGTGGTTACACTCATCCGTCATTTTCAAGTCTTCAGAAGTCCTCTTCACTTTCTCACTTGTCAAAACATGAATTTTCTCTCCCACCGCTTGAAT
>QLPI01006833.1:0-16599 GCA_003314275.1 Chroogomphus rutilus | reverse complement strand
AGGACTTAGACTGGTGGTCAACTTGTGACAAAGACTTGGATGACTAGTCATAATGACATGTTTGTGGTCAAAGGGATTTGGCTTCAACTTATGTGTTGCACCCTCCTTGATTATCTGTCCCTAATTTTGGAAATTCAGAAACATGCATGTGGACACTAAGTCAGAATTAGGTTGGGAACTAAGTTGAAAAACTAAGATGCAAATTAAGTCAATATTCAAACTAGTGAACAGTCCAGTCAACTCCAGGTTTATATACATGTAAACTACCTTGTATTTATAGGGTGCATATGTGCATCTCACCCCTGAGAGGCCAATCTCAATATATTGTAATTTTCTATCGATTTAGGTATCATCTTGTGTGCAATTCTATTTGAATTTTTAGATTATTATTATGTATTTTTACCCTCAATATTGAGGGAGCTATTCTGTATTTTGGATAGTACTCACGTGCGCTTACACAGGCACCACATGATGCATGTGGCTGGCTCCCTGGGAAGGGACCAGGAGGTTGGCTCCATACCAAAGAGGCTGTATAGGGGCCGGCTCAGGGATATATATGGGTGAAACAACACCCATGTATGCCCTCTAGGGAATAGCATGGGTTTGGCCAACCCGCATGGGTCACTGGGTCGGGTGCCCTTGGGTGCAGGTGCGGGTCAAGCCCAGAGCACCCATGACCCAGCCCAACCCGGCGCGTCAACCATGTACGCGTGCATGCACATGCGTACGACACCCAACCGGCCACTCGCTCCTATCGTACATGTGCGCGTATGACACGCACGTGCACACGACACACACGTGCCGCACACGCATACGACCCGCACGCACATACGACACACATGTGCCGCACACGCATACGACCCGCACGCACATACGACACACATGCGCCGCACCGTATGACATGCACGTGCTGACACCAACGAGCCGTACGTGCACACGTACAACGCGTTCGTGTCGGCGTGTGCACATACGGCGCGTTTGCGCATGCGCATACAACACGTCCATGTCGGCGCGTACGCGTACAGTGCGTTCGTGTCAGCGCGTTCGTGTCGGCTCGTTCATGTCGGCGCGTTCATGTCGACGCATCCGTGTACTGCGCGTTAGTGTTGGCGCATGCATGTACAGCGCGTTCGTGTCGGCGCAAACACGACGTACGACACGAACGCGATGTACGACACGAACGCGACGTACGACACGAATGCGACGTACGACATGAACGAGACGTACGACACGAATGCGACGTACGACATGAACATGACGTACGACACAAACGTGCTGCAGGCGTGCGGGTGCGCCGTGCACCCAACACCCGTCGACCTGTGGGAAAAAACCCATGGGTTGATGGGTTCGGGTTTCCCATGGGTCGGGTGCAGGTCACCCACATTTGACCCATGGGTGACCCGTGCCATTCCCTAATGCCCTCCTCCTCAGTGGTTGACAACACTGAGGAGGTGAGCCATTTGTATGAATAAATATAATTTTAGAATTGATTTCCTTTTATTTACCTTGTAGTTATATTCCTTAGGTATTTGCTAAATAAATACTCAGTGGTTGACAACACTGAGGAGTTATATTCCTTAGACTGCCTTAGAAATTCTCCAACCTACCACCCAAGTTGCTCATAATCTTATCAGTATTTTCTACTGTCTGGTCAAAAGACGAGGGAAGGGGGGAAATACAAGGGGTAAATAGAAATGAAAAAACAAGGAGAATGAGGTATGTGGGAACCCCAGAGGTGCTCACTGTGAAAAGCAGGATCATAGGATTGCAGAAACATGGAACATCAGGATTGTGGAATCTGTGGTTTTGTGGGACTGCAGAATCACAGATGGGTGGGTGGGAGATCATCTTCTTTGATAGCACAACCAGAAAGTCATCAAAAATGGTAGGGGAGATTGTGCGACTGAATTCAATTGATTTAGGGGGCATGGACCATCAATATCCATCACACTACCAATCTTGCCTCACCTGCTCTGGACTGGATATAAGCTGTCTGTGATATTCTGGTAACTTACTGGCACATCATAGAAATAAATAGGGTCTTATTTTTTCCCCTACACTCACAAAATCCAGCTGTCTTATTTCTGCATATCATGCAGTCTATCTGCCACAGTTTCCTTACATGACAGTAGATAACTATCTCTCACTTAGTACTAAAGTTTTGTAGTTAGAACATCATAAGTGCACGCACTTTAAGTACTATAATTGATTCTCTCTCTTCTCTCTTCCTTGAACTCATCAACTATTATACTGACTAGCTGGTCCAGCTCTAGCTTGACCTTTACATACACCAAAGACATTGTAATTGCATTGATAAACAAGCAATATGAATTGGGGAGCAAGCCAAGGATGACAGTGACTAGGTGTCAGGAACCATACACCAGCATGCCCGACTTCATTTCAGCCCACTCAGCCCAACTACGCCGTCGCTCACCTATTCCACTATATGCCCTTAGCCCATGGACTATATGCACATTGTGTATCCATCTTGGCATCACATGCTCCTGTCAATTCATTCATTCCATTTACATCACACTCCATATGCTCGCTATTCCATTCCATCTTCATTTATGTTTAATATCCTTTCATTTACGTTCCGCTCCACTTTCATTTATTCACAATTCCGCTCAGTCTCTTATATCCGATCTGCTATTACGTTCCTTAGGGTAACTCCATTGGGAATCAGAGTGACATGTCACTCCCCAATGTCACGGAGGAGAATATTATTTGGGGCATAGTATTTCCATTCTCACTTTTCACGATCCTCGGCTTTCTTATTCTATTATAGGAATCTAATTGACTCCTAGTAGATTTGAAAGTAGTATAAAGATCTTGTACTTCAGTAGTTCAGTCCTCAGTCAGATAATCAACCTTGGTTCTCTACTAGCTAATTCTCTGTCTTGCCTTTCCAAAATTAGGGCCAGTGCAATCTGGTGGGCGTAACACATAAGTTAAAGCCTTACCCTGCCCTGAACCTCACCATTGAATATCTTTGGGAGATTCTACTGGGATGATAGCCTTTGTTGGCAAAGAAAGGCAAGACTCCAGTGGTGGCACTGAGAGCATGGTTATAGGCAAACTCTGCAAGGGGTAATAGCAAAGCCCAGTTGTCTTGTTGATAGTTGCAATAGATACAAAGGTACTGTTCTAATGTCTGATTAGTACGCTCGGTCTGGCCATCGCCTTCTGGAGTACTAATGTTTTGTAGTTAGAACACCATAAGTGCATGCACTTCAAGTACTATAATTGATTCTCTCTCTTTCTCTCTTCCTGAACTCATCAACTATTATACTGACCAGCTGGTCCAGCTCTAGCCTGACCTTTACATATACCAAAGACATTGTAATTGCATTGATAAACAAGTAATATGACTTGGGGAGAAAGCCAAGGATGACAGTGACTAGGCCATCATCAGTATGTCTAGTATTCATCCCTGCAAGCTGTTCCTGCATTCTTATAAGGGTCTCTGTCAAGCGCCGGATTCTGACGGACTTCGGTACTGCCGAGGGGTGTTGTCGAAAGGTTGGGCGGACTATGGCCAAGTCCTGCAGGCCAAGAGTAGTGGCGTTGGCTTCAACGTACTCGTGCGTTGCGCCCTACTTGCCGTGCGTGCCACTGTATTTGCAACAGACTGATACTCAGGGGGATGCTGAAGATGCCGGCCTGAGTCGAGGACTTAGTAGAAGAGAAGAAGGTAGAAGGGCCTAAGCCTAGTCGATACCCAGAATGAGGAAGTATGTACATCCATGTCCTACTTATATAGGTTAAGAAGCGACATGTGGAATAAGGAATGTGGGACAACAAGGTATGCAGAGCAATGTGGTTGTTGTCCACAGCGAACAAAATTAGAACAAGGAATGCAAAACGGGGATAGAACAATAAAAGGCAATATAATAGGATCGTGACTTGAAATGGAACAATAAGGAGTGGCCGGATATAAAACAATGGGGTCGCGTCCGAGGATAATACAAGGACGGGGAGTCCCGAGGTGAAACGAGCCGAGGAGTACGGATGGCGAATGTGCCGAGCCGGGACCGTCGCACCAAGTGTTATGCAGGCAACGCAGGCACTTGGTCGTGGATATGGGATGTTTGCTCGGTCGGCACTGCCGGCGGATGGGTCTCGGTACGTGGACTTGACAGTCTCTAAGTACATACAGATATTAGTGTCAAGTGCATGTACCGAGGCCCGGTAGTTTGGCAGTGCCGATCAAGTACCCAGCCGGTGACCAAACCACATACTTAATATGCCATTCTCAGCTCGGCACATCCACCGTTGTAGAGTTGCTCTAGGTAATTAATACCTAAAAGCCTGCGTGCACCGGTCCTTTGCTCTAGCGGGATCTAGTGCAGTCATTTGGCACAGCTTGATTATACTCTGTGACAAGGCTATGTATGAATGAAAATAGAATGTGAACGAAATATGGTGTGATGTGACAGGGACATGACCTTGATGAGACACAAATGTGTCACACTGACTAAGACTTGGACTTTGACTTTGGACTTGAATACAATAGTCTAGACATTTCTAGACTAGTCTTGACTTAGACTTGTAGACTAGACTTGGGCTTTAACTTGTGAACTTGTTATTACAGAGGTGAGCCAGAGGCCTTTATATCCAAAAACCAAGCAACAATGTGAAATGATGCAAGAGGTTGGCTATATCAGTTGAATGACAAAGCACGAGAACAAAGTATACAAAAGAGGAAACTATGGAGAAACTCTAGAGAAATGGTACAGCATCGAGGCTGCACAAATAGGGGCTAGGGGCTATGATAGGGGGACTAACCAAAAAGGTAAGGATGATGAGTAACAATGAGAAAAGACTAACAGAATAGGAAACAGGTCTGAGTCATGTCAAGAAAAGGGGAAACATATAAAAGAAACAATAAGGAAGTCTATCAATAAATGTCTAACAACCTTGTCTACTACTTCTGAGGGGCCATAGGATGAGTCAGGGGACTGATTTATCTCAGAGTATTTCTAGGTCACAGGCAACATATTTTCCACAATTTCTCCAGTATCCAATCCAAGGATAGGGGTCTGGGAGTAGGAGGACTAATGGGTATACGGTCGTGCACTCTCATTTTGTGTTTAAGCATGAGTCGAATGGAGTGGGCAGGATAATCAGGATGGGATGGTGCCCTGAACTCTGCCTCGTATTCCACTCTACTCCTATCATAATATGCTGGTCTAGACGTCATTCCAAGAAATATGTATGGTTTTTGACTTTCTGAGAAATAGACTGCATCTCCTATCGCATATGACTGAGTGTAGATTGGATGGGATCATCTTCTGAGTGAGAAATGTGCTGGTGGAGGTACGCAAAGATAATGATATGTTAATAGTTCTGCCTGGATGTGTGTGTCCCGGGTGTTATAGCATTGCATGGGAATGAGCTCTGAAGAAGACATGATGACAAATTGAGAGTCTAAAGATTGAAGTGCCAAATAGAATGGTTGGCTGTGTGATGTGGCAACAGTGAAGGTGATATGGGATGAGTGCCATCAGAGTCTGATTTGGAACATGATTGATATCAATTGCTTTACTGTCACCGTCCACATCCCTTGTTCCCATTCCTCATCCCCATTCCTTATCCACCTTATCCTACTCACCAATCCAATAATCCTACCCATTCCACTCCTCGTTCCTTGACCTGTCTCACCTCAGGACATCCTGTCCTTGTTTTATCCACGGCTACGACACTGTTGTCTTATGGTCTGGCACTCCCTATTGTTCTGTCCTCAGCTATGTTTCTATTATTCTATTTTCATTGTCATATCCCTGTCTGCATTCCTTCATTCTAATTATACTCATTGTGGACAATAACCCCACATGCTCTGCATACCTTATTATCCACATTCCTTATTCCACATGTCGCTTCTTAACCTATCTAAGTAGGACATGCATGTACATACTACCCCATTCTGGGTATCGACTAGGCTTAGCCCCCTTTATCTCTTCCTCCTTCTGTAAAGTCCTCCACTCAGGCCAATACTTTTGGTACCCCCGGGTATCTTCTCTGTCCCAAATCGGTGGCATGCACAGCAAGTAGGGCACAATGCAAGAGTACGTTGAAGCCAAAGCCACTACTCCTGGCCTGTAGGACTTGGCCACTGCCTGCCTGCATCTTCAGCAGTCATGAAGCTTGACAATTAGACTCATCCTTACACTTGAGCTTGTACATCTGGCACCACATGGCTACTTTAACAGTGAGCAGCTTCATCTCATGTTTCACACATACTACATCCCAGACCTCCTTTCCTGTGGTTAAGTTATGGACTTATCAAGTACACATACCGAGACCCATCCACTCGGCAATGCCGACCGAGCAACCATCCTATATCCATGACCAAGTGCCCACGCTGCATGCATAACACTTGGTACACCGGTCTCAGCTTGGTACATCCACCATCCACACCCCTTATCCTCACCCTTCGGCCCATCTCACCTTGGGACTTCCTGTCCTTGTATTATCCTTGGTCACGACTCTATTGTTTTATACTCGCCCACTCCCTATTGTCTTATCCTTGGCCACGTTTCTATTATCCTATCCTTTATTGTCTTATCCCCATTTTGCATTCCTTAATTCTAATTTTACTCGTTGTGGACAATAACCACATCCTCTGCATACCTTGTTGTCTCACATTCCTTATTCCACATGTTGCTTCTTAACCTATATAAGTAGGACATGCATGTACATATTTCCTCATTCTGGGTTAGGCCCTTCTACCTTCTTCCCCTCTGTTAAAGTCCTCGACTCGGGCCGGCATCACCAGCATCCTCCCAAGTACCTGTCTGTTGCAAATTGGTGGCACGCACGGCAAGTAGGGTACAATGCACGAGTACGTTGAAGCCAACACCACTACTCTTGGCCTGCAGGACTTGGCTACAGTCCGCCCGACCTTTTGACAGCACCCCTCGGCAGTACCGAAGTCTGTCAGTACCCAAAGCTTGACAGGACTTCAATGAGGATACTATTGGAAACTGTGGTGAATATTTGGGCCATGATCATGGCCTCTCACTGGTTTTAGTTGTCAAAATATTTCTCTAGGTCATATAGCCATTCCCCCTCTATTAATATGTGACCCTTAGGATAGGTGGGGATTGGAGGAGGGATTTGAGCAGTCCCATCTAGGTACCACTTAGTGTCATGGGTCAATTCCAGCATAGCTAATGTCTGATTAGGACCCCTGAAAATAAGGGAGGAGGTTTATCAATCATCCAAACAAATTTGTGGTGGGATTTTCACATAGGTCTGTCCTAGTCCAAATAATTTTCCTGCCTGCCTACACCTATATCTGGTGGGTGTCCAAACTTCTATAAGCTCTGCCAGTGTCTCTGTTCTTTTCCATCCTGGTTGCAAGCACTTGAAAAGTGAATGGAGGGAGTCAGGGACTGGTGTTAGAAAGTCAAAAAGTTAGTTCATTATTATTTTCATATTTCTATTGTTTTCAGGATTATTTTTGCTGTTCTCATGATTATTTCTATTTCCCTTTACTTCTCCTTTTATTATTATTTTTATAGCTACAATGCTATGTTTATTGCATTGCCAATTTGACTATTTTCCTTTCTGTCACATGCATGTGACTTGTGTATGATGTCCACTCGCGTATCATCAATCACGCATATCATATATGACATGTGCCTGCATAAAAGAATTTCCCTTGAGTTAGTGTAATTTACATATATAAGTAGCTTAGTTTTCAACTGTACTAATAACAATCAAAGTGTTAGCTTTGGTCTGACTGCTCATGAGCTTATTATGAGTTTTCATTTTCCCCACAATCTTTCACCCTTAAAATCCCATCATAACAACTGCTGCTCTGGTACTGTTATAATACATACATACATGAGTCATAAGATGATAAAGTAATAACAGGAATTGGCCTATGTCTAGAAAACTTTCAGTTATGACACAAACCTCCAAATGTCTACCCAACTCTCAAAACTTCCAGTTAACTGTGAAGGCCAATTTCTGCTTATGATGGCCAGAATCATGGCCAACCAAGAAAAGAACATCCCAAAGGAATTTCAACACATTATACCTTCAGGAGATATATCAATTTCCTCTCTTCTCAATACCCATCTCCCCACCATTGCTTCTGCTATGAATCTCCTACACCCAGCAAAATCATGTGTTGTTCACAATGAACCTAACTGGACCAAGGATCAACTGAGGACCACACAGGTACCATTGAAGGAATGGCTTATGGCATTGGATACAGTGATTATAGAAAGGTGGCTAATAGGTGTATGTTCTGTTAACTACTCTGGTAATCCAAAAATCCAGTCCTCTCTCTGGATGGGGGCCTTCTGGATAGCAATATCTGAGGTTATCCAGGAGCAGAAAGATTGGTGATGTGCTCAGGAATGGGTGATTGCCCTCCCTTAGGGTCCTGAGACCCATGGAGGTCAGGTGGTTCTGCACAGGATATACACCTGGAAGCTTCCAGTAGATGCCAAATGAGCTGTGATGAGAGTCAGTTTCTTTGCCCAACTGCTCTCAGATGAATTCCTTGCTGAGTGGCATATCGATGGAATTATTACATACCTCAATATCATGACCCACAGGAATGGACCAAATACCCACAGAATCGTCGCAGTGTATCTGCTATTATTGCACATCCTATCACTTTATCATGATGCCACACCAAGACAAGATTTGAAGTTGTACACTCCTCCTTCAATACACTGCAGTATTCAAATAAAATGCAACTTACTGTATCCTCATGTTTCCTGCACATGTTGGTGGTATGGAAGACAGTGACTGGATTATCTTCTCTGTTGATTTTGCAAAGTGTGAATATAGTTTTGGTGAGTTATGTAGGGGAGTGTATAGATTTCTCAAATACTAACCTGTTTCCATGGCTGGTGCAGGGACTTCCTGTTGTAGAACTAGTGGTGGAGTGCAGAGTTGCCCTATTGGACACGGAGAGTGAGTCAATTAAACTCGACTATATATTTCATGATATGCTGGTTGTTCCACATGCAAAGGTTTTTAAGGTTGGCTTCAGCCTCTCCTTCTGGGTCATGGGTGCCAAAGTTGGTCTTGAGTTCAGACATAAACACTTGACAATTGTAGAGCCAGGATGGCTCATTATTGGAGGTGAGGGCTAGTTCAAACCAGTCCAAGGCAGTTCCAGTTAGGTACAAAAGTACATAGGTTACCTTGGCACTATCAGAATCAAAAGCATCAGGGTGATTATGGAAATTCAGGGTGCACTGTAGGAGGAACCCTTGTAATTTTTCAAGTCCAACCTATCAAAGGGGTCTGGGTGCCAGACCTTTGTTTGGGGGGCTGACTTTTGAAGGCTAGCCAAGTTGCTTGCCAGTATGGCAATGGCCTTAGTAAGGTTGGGCACATCATTTGAGTGGTTGGATAGGGCCATTCTTGGTGGTGCCAGGGGGTTGTTTGGAGGGATAAGGAATGGATTGGATAGGGTTGAGCATAGATAGGGATTCATGCTTGACACTCTGGATTTGGATGGTAGCTCTGGGGTGGGCATAGAGTTCTGAGGGATATGGATGCTGGATCCAGTGGTGGGTAGATCCTGGGGTAATGATGCATAGCAGATGGAGGCCTCTGTGATTGTCTGTAGGGTTTCAATATATATGCTACATCTTATTGATAATCAAGAGTGAGTTCAAATATACTGTTAAGTCCAGGGTTCAGGCACCTATCTTAATACATTTCTGTGGGATTCTACAGGAGGGTTAGTTCATCCATGACTAGCAGGGGGTCAGAGGTTGGATGGTCAGATTGTTACAAGTGGGCAGGTGATGGAGACAGAAAGACAGATGGATGGATAGATGATAAAGCACTGGTGCTTAAGAGTGGTGGTCGACTTGTGATAGGGACTATACACTTGTTGGTGTTGGGCATTCACAGTCAGAGGGACTTGACTTCAACTTATGTGTTGTGCCCTCCTCAATTGTCTGTCCCTAATTTTGGAAATGTGGAGAATGCAAGTATGGGGGAAAACTAAGTCAATATTCAAACTAGCAAACAGTCCAGTCGACTGGAGGTTTATATACATGTAAAGTCTCCTTGTATTCTAAATCTCTGGACAAAGAACAAGGATGGGAAAATATAAGGAGGCATAGAACAAGGAAAGAACAAGGGGATGAACTTTTCAGGAACCTCAGGAACACTTGTCATAGATTGCAGAATTGCAGATATGCGGGACCATGGAATTGAATGGATAGAAAGTGTTTGGATCCTCAGCAGCACTGCCAGAAGTATAGCAAAATGGGTGGATGGGATGTGCAGCTGCTTGTTGGATTAATCTGAGGCACAGACCATAACAGATCCAAATGACACTAAAACAGGAGTAAAAACAATGATTGCCACATTTGGGTGGAAGCACATTTTCATTGGTGGCAATGTGATGTTAATCAAGCCTCCCTGCACAGATAATGAACTTTCTGCACAGACCTTACCATGCTGTAGAATATGTGATATTCATTACCCCCTTGTGTTGAAATATATATCTCAGACTGTTGTTGAAGGTACTGGGTCCATCTCCCTCCAAAAGGCTATGGAAAAGGTGTATGGTGATGGTGGCAAGTACTCCCAGTTGATGGATAACCAGAAGGCAATCATGACAACTACTCAGTCTCACCTTTGGTTGTGGACCATTAACCATGAACTTCAGGTTGTCTTTTCTATCTACTGTCTGAAATTTGTTGAATGGGAGCAATGGCAGGGGTTTCCATTGACAATCTGTGGCAACTGTGAAAAGCTTTCCAGGTCAGATGCCTTCAATCAAGCATTGCATGTCAAGCTGGCCCCAGTAGAGAGGATGAAGTTTATCCCACTTAAGTACCATGGTCCACTGGAAGACTTTGGAGCCAAGTTTGCCAGTATTCAGGGTCTCTCTGAATTGTTATCTGACATGAGTTCTTCCATTTCTTGCCCTTCTTTGAAGGCTAATACTCAAATGTGCAACAGGACCCACAGACCTCAATGTGGTTCCAGTTCATTCACAGTGTTATGAAAGGCAAATACAATGACAAACTCATCTTCCTGGCCTTGATCCAAGCCAGTGTGGCAGCTCACAACTGGGAGACTCATGGGGTTGGACTTCAAACATGAGTTACACACCAATATATGAAGAGTTCATGCAAATGATGGCATTGACAAGCCCATGAATCTACTACCTCTTTGCACCACATATTCAACTCCCCTCCCTCCATCACCATGGGTAGGCCTTACCTCTCCATTGAACATCACACACTCTCACACAGTCAATAGGATGCTCCGGTCCCAGTCTTCTATGTTCTCAAGATTTATCTGTAATAGCAGTTTCCTCATTGCCCAAAGCTATATGGACTCTGTAGACTACTCTGGTCCAATCACATTAGCTTGCAATGATTCAAAACTCCATCCATTGCTTCAAGTAGTTTGGGACAACTTAGGAAACTTAAACATCCTTGTTGGTCAACACTTGGCAGGGACATTCTTGTTGCAAATGCAGAGGAACTAGAGAACCTCCTTGCAGATTTAGAGGATAAGGTTGCAACAAAGGTACACACTGCATTAGTATAACAACAGTTGACCCATATCTAAGTTCTACATCCCTTCCCATAGTTGAGGCTCTGGTGTATACAATCTCACTGATTAGCATACCTTCAATGATTATTGCCATGGAAGTGATCCCAAATGACTTGACAGAAAAGAGTTGTATTTGAAGTCAAACAAAGGTATCAATGGCCTGAAGAATCATGGGGTTAACTTTGTGTTATATTCCTGTAATGGGACCCAACCTGAATGCACTATCCAGGACCTCCTTGTTGCATGTGCCACAGGTTGGATTACACATGTAATCCCTGATCCTGAAGATGATCACAGATACAAAATCTGGATTCCAATGTACCATTTATCCCCTGTTATAATGATCTAAGATTCAAAACATGCAGCCAGGACATTAAGAAACAATTTGTTATCATGGGCTTGTGCTCTCATCCTTGGCAACTATCTTGTAATTTATTCTTATGCACAGGATATGGTGTTTAGTACCCTTCTTGGATGCCCACTATACCACCAAGATGTTGAAAAACTTGATCGGCAATATGACAAGGCCACAACATGACTCTTTTCAGCAGCAGCATTGGATTTTGTTATGAACTAGTTCCCTGATTATCTTAGGTTGACTGTGTATCTGTTTGTCATGGGAGAGGTGGTGGATGCTTATCAAAGTCAGACAATTTCCCACTTGGAATGGATAAAGATGGTTCTTCAATGCTGGTACTTCATCAGACTATGGAAGCACTTCTTCAGTATGGCAGGCTACTCTAAATCAAGACAATTGTAGGAGGCTGTGTCAGGAGATGACCCATCTTTCCCTCCAAGCTGAGCACCAACAACTCAGCCAGTAGGCCAGTAGAGCCAGCTGAGTCTTTGGCTTGATGACTTGTTGACTCTGATATCCTTGAGGCCCCTAGACAGCAAGAGGTATGCCTGTGGGAGAGAAGGGTAGAGCATGAGATGAAGGAACCTGAGAACATTAGCTAAGGTAGCAGACAAGCCAAGGGCCAGGAGAGTCTGTATTACCCTTCCCTAAGGTCCAATGACACACCAAGCTGACAACCCAAAGTCTCAAACCAGACTCCTGGGACTGGGCCTGTGAGTATTTAGGAGATAATACCACCAGACCCAAGAGAAGGGTAGAGTATGTTGGGGAAGAAGTGTGTGGGCACAGGGTATATAGAGCACAGGACTCACTAGCAAGGGGCTTTAGGTTTTCCTCTTAGGAATTCCCCCATTGCTAGGCACTGAGTGATATCTTTCAGGCACCTCTGGGGTTGCCCTTACAGGCTGATGATATCCTCCATACTCTGATTGATGGTTTAATTGGACTCATCCTCATCTACCAGGACCACCTCAGTGGGCAGCAGTATCCTCTACTGCCCTGGCTCCACTCTACCAAAATTTACAAATACATCACATCTTTGTGGAATGCCAGAAGTTGGTGAAAGACTTCACCTACCTCAACTTCTTGCATATAGTTCCCTAGTTACACATTCTTATCCAGGCTGCTTAGCTTTTCTCCAAGGGTACAGATCCAAAGGCTTGGGCCATGGATTATTCGCACTCATACCTTGATCCTAAGAATGCTCGGATCAAATCACTGGTGACATACCCTGCAGATGGTGAAATTTCACTCACAGCAGGAGAAGCCTGGGACAAGGCTGTTACCCTTTTGGCTCTACTCAGAGTCCATGCTGATGTCCTTCCCATTTCCTTGACTACCAACCCAACTCCCCCATCCTCTGACATTCAAATTTTATCCATTGTTATGGAATATAATCCTTTGAACCCATGATCAAGCATAGAATAATTACAGTCTATCTTAATAGTCTGGTTACTATGTCAAATTCATATAGTATCTCACTCCTTGTCCTATTTCCCACAACTTGTAATCACTTGATTATTGGTCATTTGATACTATTTTTATTAAATCTCACCTATCTTTAGTTATTAATCTTTAAACACTTATATATCATTGTATTATTTAAATTCTATATTGCATCTGGTAAACTGTTTTGATCAAAGAGAGCATTTCAAAAGGTCTATATAAAAACAATTTGGAAGACACCAGATCCACAAGATATCTTCAGAATTGAGATGTTACAAAATAAAACTGAAAAATAATAATAATAAGTGAAATTAGTCCTTACCAGAGAAAGGAACAACAAATAGAGCAGGAGGACAGATGAGGGTGGAGGATTGAGGGAGAGAATGGGTGAAAATAGCTAAAAAAAGTGGAAATTGATACAATATTGTGATTGGCTTGGAGTCATAACCACACTTGGGTTGGATTTTACTGTAGTGAAAAACTGAGGCTGCTGAGAGTAGAATGCATCCTGTATAAGAGGGGCCGTAGCAGATTCTCATCCTTCAGTCGTTTATTTATATTGATTGAGGTAAGATCTACTTCATTTTCATTCATTTTATGTAACCTAAATATCACATGTCGTAATGCTAATCCTGTATAGGTAGCTATTAATATCAGGCGTTTACTCACATCGACCCTACAGAGGTCACGCCTTAGTTCCCTCACATCACGAATCGATGACACCGTTACCGCAATACTTGAATACCCGCCTTGCGCCACTTCTTGTATAGTATATGTAGTTCACGATGTCCATGTTCCCTCAAAGTGTGGTTTCGTTGGTGTCTTCACGCGAGTGCTTCCTGAAGATTATCGAACTCCAACCACGTCTAATGCTGATCCCTTTCTGTGTGTGGCAGTAACCGTTCAATATTCTTGGCTTGCATCGCTGGTCTGCTTGGTATATGACCGTGGTGAATGTGAGGTTCAGAGTCCAGTCACACCACCCACTAATGCTCAGATAGCCATCTTTTTCGACGATGAGGTTGGTTCCACATCTTTGTGCTGTTGTGATTATCCATGATGTACGTCAGGTCATATATATTTGGAGACGCGACCACAAGCTCGGAAAGCTGCTCTATATATTCGTCAGTCTCGAACTCGATGTCTGGCCTGAACATTCAAAAAAAACAAATTTCATTTAATCCCAGACTCGCTACTTCGGACTTCTTGTACTTGTTCCTACGGTCACGGGTGTGTTTAATGGTTTTATGACAGCACAGGATTTGTGGTCTTAACGATGACGAAAGCTTTATTCGATCCATCCATGTCCATTGATGTCAGCACTTCCATCAAACTTGTATCCATTGAACATATTAATTTAACTTGTCTTTTAGTTGTAGGTGCAACTCTTGTCGACGATGGAAAATTGTATTTGATCCATATGACTGCTTCAGTTGTAGATCATTGATTTGGTTGCGGACTCTATCGTATGTTGGTCTTTGACGCGGATATTCCCTATAACTGACATCAAGAAAAAGCCTGATAATCCATCTCACTAGCGTACAAGGTGAACGACACTTTATAAAAGCTGACCGCTAGTAAAACTAACTACCATGTTGATAGTCATTCTGGTAGCCCGTGTACGTTCTTTATTTATACATCAAGATCCTTATATAAACTTTTCCGCAGATCTACGCTGTTTACAATTGCAACAAAAAAATAGGCTATTTGTTATCTGGTGTAGTTTTGGCATCATTGATCCCCTCCACGATGATTTGTTTATTCAACTATCCCACGGGTGAGCTCATGTTATATTTAATCCTCAGCCAAAATCTACATTTAGCCGAATAGCTCGGGTTGCACCCATACTTACCGGATGCTATTATGCTACCCCATCGATAATATTTGACTTGATTTTCATGCCCCCGATTGCAACCGAATCCATCTTATGCGGGTTCATGCTTTACAAGGCATGGACAATGTATTTAGACCAGTACAGGTCGCCATTTCTCGGGGCTCTCATTCTTGACAGGTTAGCTCTTATTACACTATAGTCTATTAGCGCTAACATAAAACAGTTTATTCTACTACAGCAGGTCAATAACGTCATTTATATCATTCCTTGTGCTGTAGTGACATCCCCCTTCATAGTATATTTGTTACTTTACTCATCAATTTTCTGCTGTATCGCTATGGACCTGCACAGTTCGCAAGGAGCCGCCTTTGGGTAAACCATATCCGCCCTTCAGATGAATTTACTGACAACCACATTATTCCCAGGTGGCAATACACAATCATCTCCATCGTGGGTAGTCGTTTGCTTCTCAACATGGTTAAGCATCATGCCAAAGAGTGTACGACGATCCTTGAACCTACTCAGCTTGTCTTTCATGTGCCGACGCCGGATATCTCAATGCAAGTTCGATCCACCGGTACTTTTCCGGACTGATCCTTGGCCCTGTGTGTAGGGGATCCTTGCTATCTAGGCCTAGTCTAAAAAAGGCACCCAATGGTGTCTGTTATTTTTCTCTAATTTTTCTTCTACAATTTTCGCTTATTTTCGCTTTTTGTCATTACAATTGTGACATAAAAATTAGTCTGTGGGTATCTAAATGCAATATCCACTACATTTTCCTCCTTTTTCTCCTGATTTGTTTGAGGCTAAATGCACTTTATTTTGTTGAAACCCAGCTACAGTATCTACAAAAGCCCACAAACTCAGCTGAGTTTGCTAATTTACCCAAAACTGGTAATATGGGTGCTTAATTCAAACTCAATGTGGAGTTTGAATTGGTTACCAAGTGCATAGGCAAAATGCTGTGCCCATTGCAGCAGCACAGCTTCAGGGCTATACTGACTATTTTAGCACAGGTATAGGGCTATGCAAGGCCTGACATGGCTAGTGTAAATAGACCAAAATAATGTACATATAAGGCATAAAAGCAGTGTACATAGTCTGTGCATGGTCAAGGCTGTCCTGAGAAATGACTTATAGTCAGGTAGTGAAAGTTGATTGGCTAGGAACTGTCAGGGGACGATCTGTTTTCCAGACCAAACCAAGACCGAAGAGCAGGGGGCAAAGGGATGTAGACCAAGGAGACTGATGAGCCAAGGAAGAGACAGGAATAAGATGCACTTTTCTCAAGTCAGCCAAGCTGACTGAAGTCCTGCACAATGCCAAGCCAAGATACCAATAACACAGGCTGGCCACTGGGGGTTTGGGTCTGCATACCTTAGGGCCCAGCTAGGGGGTAAGGTAT
>QLPI01006805.1:0-25804 GCA_003314275.1 Chroogomphus rutilus | reverse complement strand
GCACTGTATAAAGCTGTATAATTCGGAAGCTGTGGGGTGGTGAAAGATGTTTTTTATTTTTGAGGGGGGAAGGATCATATCGGGGGGTCGTATCGTCGGCTGGGTAATATCGTTGAAAAGATCATTGTAACAACAAGATCAATGACAACAAGAAATTGAGTACGTCCACTGATTAGCAACTAGTAACTAGCTGAGAGCTGAGAGCTGAGCGTGCGGGAGAAGGAGTGAAGAATTGAAGAGAGTGAAGAGTGGAGGCGTTTTTGGTTTTTTGGCACGAATATGAGAATCAAATGGGTGTTATCGTGCCGCTGTGGTCGTGATGTGGAGATAGTGTTTATGTTTATGTTTGAACCTGTTGCTCGAATAGGATTGTGGTTGAAGTTAGTGAGGTGGATGTGGATGTGGTATGTTGCTGCTGTTGCTGCTGCTGCTGCTTTTGCGTACAAAGTATAGGAAATAGGAAATTAGAAACTGTAATAACACCGAGGCAAGTGGTGCAAAAAAGTCACCTTCACCTTCAAGCTGGTGTGTCTTGCTTATTTCTAAAAGTTATAAACACCAGGTGAAGCCGGAGGACGTGAACAATGCAACAATGCGAAAACATGTTTTGGAATTGGAAGAGCCATGTGTTGGAGGGGTGGTTTGATTTAGGGTTGGTGGTGAGGATTATGGCAGGTGGAAGTGAGTATGTCAGGTAGAAGTGAGTATGTCAGGTAGAAGTGAGTATGTCAGGTAGAAGTGAGTATGTCGAGTCATATAGCAACTAGCAAAATGCGGGAGAGGAGAATTGATGGGCGGAGAAAGAGTGGAGGGGTTTGGCACGAATCCGGGGATGAGATGGGTGCCGTGCCGCTACAGTCAGGCGGAGAAAATGTCCACGGAACCAACCAGGTTACTCGAATAGGCTAAGTCGATGGTAGAAGTGAGCGGATGCTGCATGCTGCATACACACAGTGGGAAAAATTGTCACCTAATGACACCGAGGCAAGTAGTGTGAGAATGATGCCACCTTCAAGCTGAATTGCTCTCCCTTATTCCCAAATATCGGAACACCAGCTGCTGAAGAATATTAGATCCAGACCAGAGGACTCGGAATCACGTTTGCGCATTAAGCTCGCGCGCGAATAATCGTTCAAGGAAGACAAATGCCATGGGATGGTATTTCTAGTTATTGTATTTGTATTAGGAATGTCGGGTCTGGATTTGCTTGATAGCAGGGATGTGAAGAGGGCTGGATACGCAGTACAGTGCTGTTGGCGATGCCTAGCCCTATGGGCCGAGCACCGCATATGACCCTTGAGACGTGAACGATTTGAGAGCTCTTTTGGAAGAGTCACATCGAAGGATGGGTGATTGAGGATTTTATTTGAACATTACAGAAACTATAAGTAAAAAATGTCTACTCAGTAAGCAGAAGGATGCGCGGAAGAAAGAATTGATGAACCAAAAGTGAGGGTATTTAGCACGAAATTGAGGATCAAATAGGTGCCGTGCTGTAAACCATATTAATGCTAATACGAGCTACTCAGTGTTTGAACGCGGGGTTCAAACGACTGAGGGGGAGAAGAAATGCAAGTAAATTACTGATACCATCATATCCACAAAAGAAATGCAAAATAAAATTTGAGTGAAACATACCAAAATGTTTCACTATGATTTATATCGGGCCAAACGGCGATACCCGCTGAGCTGAAATTCGGTCACGTGTTATGGGGTGACACGCTTTGTTATTCCAACACGCGTCTCAACCCCGGATATAGATGCAGTGCTGAGTGAATGTGTTATATGAAGAGAAATAATCTGACATGTAAAAAAAAATGCGCACGTTGTTGCAACTAAGGAACAAGTGTCAACTTCGAATCAAAAAGATGAGACGTGTCAAGAGCTAAACAACCCAGATATCTACTGGCAAAGTTTGTAATTAAGCCAGGAAGCCATAGGCATGAAGAAGAGAACAATAATAAACCACGACTGTTCGCATATCCTAACACTCCCCCTCGAGCAACGCGGTGCCACGCAGCTCTGTACAGTCCAGTCCCTAGTCCTAGCCCGTTAACAAACTCATTAAATTTCGGTTTTGGCAAGGCTTCGTGAATATGTCGGACACGTTCTCGTTGGTCGGGACATAATGCACAGCGATGTGGCCGTTCGCTACACACTCGCGGATGAAATGGTAACCCAGGTCAATATGTTTCATCTGTGCATGGAACTTATTGTCCTTCGATAGCGCAATGGCACTTTGATTGTCACAGTTGATAGTGACTGCCCATAGCTTGAACCTTGGACTTTGGTAAGGAATGCTCATAGCCAAAGTGCCTCCTGGGCTGCATGGGTAAGTGCAGTGTATTCCACTTTGTGCTTGAGAGTGCAATGATATACTGTTTCTTTGAGCTCCAGGACACTGCACCCTCACCAAAATGGAAACTAAATCCTGATATGGTGTGATGGTGAGTCTGGCTAGCCCAGTCCACATCGCAGAATGCATGTATTCGGTTTGTGTCACATCCACCATAGGTAAGCCCAATGTCTTTGGTACTACTGAGATAGCAAATGACATGTTTAAGTGCCTCCCAATGCACTTTCATAGGGTTTTGGATGAATTGTTCAAGAATCCCAACAGTGAAGGTAATGTCTAGCCTACTGATCATTGCACCACAGTACACTGCCAATAGCCTCAGCTTAGAGGATTTTGCACATCTGCTCAATCTGTAAAATTTCTGATGGACCTTGCTCCTTTGTGAGTAGTGCTCCAGGTTCCATCAGTGTGGCAATTGGTTTTGCCATGGTGAGTCCAAACCTTTCAGTTATAGTATCAATGTATCCACACTGGTTGATAGATCTTGTCTGTGCTTCTCTGTTTCACTTGACCTCAAAGCCCAGGTACCAACTAATATTACTGTTAAGTATATGACACCAAGCTTTGGTTAACTTGGTTGTACCAGCTGAATGTTCTTACCACCTAATCCCACCTGCTAGTGACAAGTCATTATTCACTAGTATGTGGTCTCAGCCTGGTACATTCAGTTCATCCTCAGTTCATTCCACTTCATTCCATCCCATTCCATCCCCTTCTGTCCTTGCTTATTCTTTTATGAAACTTGTTTCTATTTGTTTTGATTAGGTTCTATGCTCAGTCATTTGACCAAATTCTCCATATCTTGTTTCTATGTCTTATTCTTTTACATACTTTTGTTGCATTACCCTGTAACATGTCAATGTCATTTGTCCCCATTTCTGTTACTATATAAGTAGCACAATTGATGTATGTATTTCTTAGTTCTGAATATCAACATCAATCTTCTGTATACTCTCTGTCTAAGTCTACACATCTAGTGGCCTTATGGAAGAAGGGCAGAATGCATGAGTATGTTAAAGTGAGCCACATCCATTCAGCTTGTTGGACTGGGCTGATACCATGCCAGAATTGTGTTCACAATGCTATTACACTAGTGCTCGACTCATGCAGTCTCAGAACCTCAGTGCTTTACAATTACCCATATCTGACAGGTCTCAGTAACATCGCACTTGTGTTTTCAGCATTTCAACATCTTGCAGATGCTGTGAGGTGATGATGATGTCATTGGTTGAAACCACTGCAATAGTATGCTCGTCCTTTGATTTGTAGTAAAAGATACAGTGGTCAATCACTGAATGTCTAAAATCAAGATGCTCAGTAAAAACTTTGGTCAGTTCCTGATGCCATCTTCTCCCTGCCTGTTTTAACCTATAGATTCCTTTTAGAAGCCTGCATACCTTCCCCTTTTGCCCATATCCAATAGCACCTTGGGTAATCATCAGGTATACAATCTCCTGTAGTGGCGCATTAAGGTACATGCTTTTTATATCTATTTGGTGAATTTCCCAATCTAGGGATGCAGCATTTGCTAGTATGACAAGGACCAAAGGTAGATTTGTGGCAGCAGAGAAAGTGTTGAAACAATTTAGTCCTTCAATTTGTTTGTGCCCACCTGCTACTATATTCAGAATTCACTGATGTCATGGATAGGACCTTGTTTCTCTTTTAAGACCATGGAACAGGGTATTGTGGTTTGGTCTTTTGGTAAGTCTTCAATTACCCAAGTGCCAAGCTTTTCAAGCTAACCTATCTCATAATCCAGTGCTTTCTGCCATGAATGGCAGTTGGAGCCACATAGGGCCTCATCAAATGTATGTGGTGTTGTTCTACCTGTAAGGGCAACCCTCTGGCAGCCTCTGGATATGTCTCAGAGGGGAGCTAGGTAGGGGAAATCCAAAGAGGAAAGTCTAAGGATTCTACTACCATTGAGCCCTCCCTTATATACCCTTTATGTAAATGGTCTGTGCGCCAGCTTACAAATCTATTCACTGGAATCAATAGAGCCAGTCTTTTGGTATTAAGTCCATGCCTCTGGTGCCTATTCCAGAGCCCAGTTACCTGTGCTAGGTTTATTCTGGTTTCCTACTCGGTGGTGCTTCAGACCTTGGTCTCTTAACCTTGGAGTTGGGTAGAGTCCAAGAGAGGGCTTTGGAGCAGGGTCAGGCTTTGGAGAGGGTCATCCCCTGACATCACCCTCCCTTCTAGAGTGCTGTGTCCTTGTGGCACAGAACAATAGAGATTTGAAGGCCATTGTTTGGATTACTCAAGGTGCTTCTGGGTGTTGCAGGTAAAACTCTTGTATTTTAGTGGGTGCATCCATGTCCTCTTCCTTCACCCATGTATTTTCCTCATATCCACACCCTTGCCATTTGACTAAACAGTAAAGTCCCCCCCACATCAAGCGACTGTCAAACACCTGTTCTACCTCATAATGTTCCTCTCCATCTATTAATTCTGGCAGTGGAGGTGGTTCTGACTTCTTGTAAGGGCAACCCCAGAGACGCCTGAGGGCTATCACAGAGCCTAGAAATGGGGGAAATCCTAAGGTCTATTACTCTTGCATATGCACAAGGAAAGGGACTTTACCTAGCAATGGGGGAAATCCTAAGAGGAAAACCTAAGCCCCATTGCCAGCAAGTCCCGTGCCCTATATACCCTATACCTGTCAAGCGTCGGTTACTGACGGACTTCGGTACTGCCGAGGGGTGCTGGCGAAAGGTCGGGCGGACTATGGCCAAGTCCTGCAGGCCAAGAGTAGTGGCGTTGGCTTCAACGTGCTCGTGCGTTGCACCCTACTTGCCGTGCGTGCCACTGGATTTGCAACAGACAGATACTCGGGGGGATGCTGATGATGCCGGCCTGAGTCGAGGACTTTAACAGAAGAGAAGGAGGTAGAAGGGCCTAAGCCTAGTCGATACCCAGAATGAGGGAATATGTACATGCATGTCCTACTTATATAGGTTAAGAAGCGACATGTGGAATAAGGAATGTGGGACAACAAGGTATGCAGAGCATGTGGTTATTGTCCACAACGAATAAAATTAGAACAAGGAATGCAAAGCGGGGATAGAACAATAAAAGACAGGATAATAGAATCGTGACTCAAGATGGGACAATAGGGAGTGGCCGAGTATAAAACAATGGGGTCGTGACCGAGGATAATACAAGGACAGGAAGTCCCGAGGTGAAACGGACCAAAGGGTGAAGACAGAGAGTGTGGATAGTGGGCGTGCTGAGCCGAAACCGGCGTACCAAGTGTTATGCATGCGACGCGGGCACTTGGTCGTGGATATAGGGATGATTGCCCGGTCGGCACTGCCGGCGGATGGGTCTCGGTACATGGACTTGACAATACCCACACACCGCTTCTCCATCATACGCTATCCTTCCTCTGGTTCTGGTGGTATGATCTACCGAACGCCCGTAGGCCTGACCCCAGGAGTCTGGCCTAAAGCTTCGGTGTCTCGGTTCAGCATACGATGGGAAGGTCGGTCGGTCGTTAGCCCATAAGGGTGAGTCTGTTGAGTTCTCCCAGCTCCCATTCCTCAATCCTCTTCTCCATAAGTGTCTCTCCCACCTATGGCTATCATCCTATTGAGCCGAGACTTTGACAGACCGTATCATGCTCGGCTCAGGAAAATAGACGGGTCATCCCCTGATACTTCTGCCCTGGAATCAGATCTTCGGGGGCTGGGAGGAGCTTGACCACATTGAAGATGGGGTAGAGCCGGGGTAGTGATTGTGGAAGTTGGAGTCTGTAGGCATGTTTTCCCACTTTTTGTTGAATGGTGTAAGGTCCCAAGTATCGGTGGCTTAGTTTCTGTGAGGGCCATTTTGTCCAGATGTCTGAGGCATCTAGGAACACTTGGTCTCCCTCCTGGTACTCTGGTGCTGGGGTTTGGCATTGGTTGTAATACTGTACCATATCATCTTTTGCCTTTGCCAGTGCTGACTTTGCTTCCTCTAGTGACTGTTCCATTTGGTCTTTGAACTCATTCACTGTTTCTGTTTGTGACTTCAGCTGTTGCAGTTCAAAACCCATTTGCAGGTGTCATCCCATGTCTAACATGAAGGGAGTTTGCTGTATGGTGGAATGTGCATGATTATTGTACTGGAATTCTGCCATTGGTAGGAGTTCATCCCAGTCATCCTGTCACTCATTGACAAAGACTTGAAGGTATTGCTCTAACTCTTGGTTGACACATTCCATCTGACCATCTCCCTGTGGGTAGTAGGCTGTCATTGCTGCAAGCTTGATCCCTAGGAGTCAGTAGAGTTCACGGGTGAACTCTGAGATGAATTGAGGGCCTCAGTCCGAGACTACCTTTTTCGGAAGTCCATGCAGTTTCCACACATGTGTCAGATAGAGTCGTATGGCTCCTAATGCTGTGATGGTAGTGTTTGTAGGAAGGAAGTGGGCTTTTTTGCTTACTGAGTCGACTACATTCATGACTATGTTGTGTCCATGGGCATCTGGCAGCTCCACTATGAAGTCTACGCTGATAGTGTCCCACCAGGCTTCTGGGATAGGGAGTGGTTCTATTGGGGGCTGCCTCTGGATTTTGGTCCATATGCAAGAGTCGCAGGTTTTTACATACTGTCCCATGTATCATGACATCTGGGGCCACCAGTAGTTCCTGGAGATCAGTTCCAGTGATTTCCATCTCCCCGCATGCCCAGCCACTCACGTATCATGGTGCTGAGAAATGATGTGTCTCCAAAGGTCTGGATCATTTGGGATGTAGATCCTCCCTCAGAATTGGAGGAGGCTGTCCTATTCTATCCACTTGGCAGATTGTACAGATTTGGTGTGCCCCCATTGGAGTTCTATAATAGCCTTGGCTATCGGATCTTTGGGGCCTGTTAAGTCCGCGTGTCAGGCGCTTAGCTAGTACTTCCGGAAGGACTTATCCGGGTTGGTGTGGAGTCCGTGACGGGGCCGGGGACCGAAGACGGGGTCGAACGGACTACGGACGGGGGCGGAAGTGCCGGGAACTTAGGGTCGGTCGCGGATTGGTTCGATCCGGTCACTGAGGTGTTCGAGGTCGAAGGGACTTGGCTTCAACTTATGTGTTGCGCCCTCCTCGATCGTCTGTCCCTAATTTCGGAGAGGGGACGGGAGTTTACCGGAAATGAATCGGAAACTAGGTGGGGTGGACTAAGTTAATTTTCGTACTAGCGAACAGTCCAGTCGACTGGCAGACTATATACATGTGACTATCCTTGTACTATCTTTACCGGTCATAAAACAAGGAGAAGGAGAGTACAAGGGGTCAATATAAAAGAGAAAACAAGGGAGTGAGGTACGCGATGGTCCTGCGCATCGGTTATCAAAGTATTGAGTCTTCGGTCGGAGATGGACTCGGAGATGGTGTTTCGGTCGTGACGGAAACGGGAGCGTGAACGCGGTTTCTCGGTCGGACTTGTCGGGAATGGAAACTATGGAAAATAATCCTTCGTCCTTTCGGTCGGAAAGGTCTCGGAGCGGAGGCGGGTGGTTGTGGGGGTTAGTGTGGGTTATTGGAAACATGGGCTATAACAGGGCCCGAGGTCCAAAGCTTCGCTTGTATATCCAGGAGGATATCCTTTTTCTCCCCGACTGCTATAATTCCCTCCAGAGCCCAGATTGCAAACAACTCCAGTTGGAGAAGGACCATATTCTCATTGTCCTCTGATCCAGTTCTGTGGTCTGATCTTCTGGAAAGTGCATCTGCCTTGCCCATACTCCATCCCAGTCGGTGATAGAGCATGAAGTCAAAGCAAGATAGGAAAAGGGACCACTGGGCCTGCCATTGGTTCAGCTTCTTAGAAGTCCGGAAGTATTCCAGATTTTTTTGGTCTGTCCAGACCTCAAACTGGAGTTGTGTACCTTCTAGGAAGTGCCGCCATTCTTCCAGAGCTCAGATGATGGCCAGCATTTCTTTGTCATGGATTTCATAGTTTCTTTCTGCTGGGCTTAGGCTTTTGGAGAAGAAGGCAATTGGGTGCCACATCCCATCCTCTGGTGATTGTTGTGAGATGGTGGCCCCTGTGGCAAAGTCCGAGGCATCTACTTCCACTCTGTATGCCCAGGAGTCATCCGGGAATGTCAGTATCGGGGCTGAAGTGATAAGTTCCTTAATTTTCCAGAGTGCTACCTCCTCTCCCTCTCCTCACTTCCATGGTTCCCCTCTCTTTGTGAGATCAAAGAGTGGTCGAGCATGAAGGGAGAAGTCCTTGATGAAGCTTTGGGAGAAATTGGCAAATCCGAGGAATGACTGGACTTCCTTTCAGTTCTCCAGTGTTGCCCACTCCGTCACTCTCTGGACTTTGATGGGGTCCATTTCTACTTTCCCTTCTGATATGATGAGTCCCAGATACTCGATCCATGTTCTTTCAAACTTGCACTTCTCCTTCCAAAGATAGAGTTTCTGTATGCCCCCACAATCTAGATCTGCTACCTGCAAGGCAACTAGTGCCTCAGGCATCAAAGCTGAGAAATCAGTGGAGGTGGCCGAGTCAAAAAACTAGTCAGCAACTCTTCGGCTCCCCAGCACACTGGGAGTTGCGTTGACTCGGCAAGTGCTAATACTGAGGTTAAGCTCAATGCTTCTGCCCTTCTTAATCCAAATTCTTTGATAATTCCCTGATCTTCTGTTTTGGTACCAAGTTCCTCGGCGACCCCTCTTAAATGCCTAATTGATTCAGGCTCTACTCACTGCTTTATAGAAGCCTCTTATGTTCGGGAACATAAAATCCCTACTACTTCTGTTGACTCGATTCCCCTTAAACTATTTGATGGCACTACTAACTCGGTCATTACTGAATCTGTAGAACTGCTGATCAAATTTCCATCAGGACAATTACAGTCCATCCGTATGTATGTCACGTCACTAGATTCGTCTGTATCGGTAGTACTCGGTCATAACTGGCTCACCCACTACAATCCATTGATTGATTGGGTATTGGGCAGTATTACATTCCAAAAAACAGCTAATGACCCTAGGTGTGTCCCGACGGCTTTGGTTCAGCCAGCACCTGCCGCTGCTCCACGGCCTCAACCAGGATCCTCTCCGAAATTAGAAGCTCTGCAAATAGCCCTAGTCAATGCAGCCGCCTTTGCGCATGCCTGCAAACTAGAAGGTTCGCAAGTTTTCCGTCTGGACCTTTCGACTATCGATGCTGCTTCAGCACGATCAGCCAAGGTCTCATCCATTCCATCTGTTCCCCTCGACCCAGTCAACCTGGAGAATGTCCCAAAAGAGTATCATGAATTCACCGATGTTTTTAGTAAAACAAAAGCTGACACTTTAGGACCCCACCGACCCTATGATCTTAAGATCACCTTGGAAGATGGCACCAAGATGCCTCATCCACCCCTATACTTGTTATCACAATCAGAACTAGAAACCCTACGTGAATTCCTCGATGAACACCTGAACATGGGGTTCATTAGAGCCTCCCATTCTCCGCATGGGGCACCAATTCTATTTGTCCACAAGAAAGACGGCTCCCTTCGGCTATGCATTGACTTCCGAGCACTAAACAAAGTGACCAAGAAGGATCGGTACCCTCTCCCTCTAATCACTGACCTCCTAGACACCCCCCAAAAAGCTCAAATCTATACAAAAATCAACCTTTGGCATGCATACTATGTGATCCGAATTGCCAAGGGAGAAGAGTAGAAAACTGCTTTCAAGACCCGGTACGGGTCTTATGAATGGCTAGTCATGCAGTTCGGCCTCTCTAATGCCCCCGCAGCTTTTCAGAGATTCATGAATGACATTCTCGGTGACCTGATAGACCATTGTGCTGTCACCTACATAGATGACATACTAATCTATTCAGACTCACTCGAAGAACATCGAGAACTTATTCGAGAGGTACTCCGTCAGCTCAGAAAAAACAGCTTATTCGCCAAAGCCAGTAAATGCGAATGGCACAAAGACACGGTCAAATTCCTCGGTTACATCCTACATACTGACGGCCTCACTATGTCTGATGACAAAGTCAAAACCATCCATGAATGGCCCGAACCAAGGAAAGTCAAGGACATCCAATCCTTCCTAGGTTTTGCCAATTTCTACCACCATTTCATCTTTAACTATTCAGACATCACTATACCCCTTACCTGGCTGACACAAAAAGGCACGCCATGGGCATGGACCAAGGACTGTCAAAAGTCTTTCAACCTGCTTAAAACGGCCTTTACCTCGGCACCCATCCTGCATCTCTGGGAACCCAACCTACCTTTGAGTTGTGGAAACCAATGCTTCAGATTATGCCCTTGCGGCCATTCTTTCCATTATCAATTCCGAAGGTAAGATTCATCCCATCGCTTTTCATTCCCACACCTTTACTGCTCTTGAGCTAAACTATGATGTTCATGACAAGGAACTTTTAGCAATCTTTGAGGCATTCAAACGATGGCGGCACTACCTGGAAGGCTCTGCTGACCCCATAGATGTCATCACCGACCACAAGAACCTTGAATATTTTTCCACTACTAAAATCCTGACATGTAGACAGGTGCGATGGTCTGAATACCTCTGCCAATTCAACATCACTATCCGTTTCTGTCCCGGAAAACTTGGCACAAAACCCGATCCTTTGACTAGACGATGGGATGTCTACCCTAAAGAGGGGGGTAATAACTATGGCACCATCAACCCTCAGAACCTCCGACTGATTTTCACGACTACTCAACTAGTGGAATCCCTTCGAGCTATGCAACTCATCATTCCGACCTTACGAGCAAGCATCATCATGAACTCAGAAAAACTCCATTCCAATATACGTTCAGCCCTCCTGACCAACCCCATGGCAATGCCCCATCTCGGCACTTCCAAAACACCAAACCCAAGATGGATGCAAACCCCAGATAGTTTCCTCCGATTGGACAACCGGATCTATGTCTCCGATACGAACAACCTCAGATTACACGTCTTACAATACAAGCACGATCACGTCCTCTTGGGACATTTTGGTCAAAATAAAACACTAGCCCTGGTCTGTCGTGAATACATCTGGCCAGGCCTATGCACCTCGGTCATTGATTTCTACAAATCTTGCACCACTTGTATGCATTCAAAATCGTAGTGCCACAAACCCTACAGCTTCTTAAAGCAACTCCTGATTCCTGAACATCCATGGAACTCCATCTCTATGGATTTCATTGAACAACTCCCTCAATCCTCGGGTTTTACCTCGATACTAGTAATAGTTTGTAGATTCACCAAACAAAGTATCTTCATTCCTACAGTCGATACAATCACTTCGACCGAATTGGCTAAACTGTTTGTACTTCATGTCTTCTCCAAGCATGGTGTACCAAGCCATGTAACATCTGACCGTGGAAGCAAGTTTGTCTGCCACTTCTTCAGGTCAGTTGGTAAAGCCCTCGACATGTGCCTACACTTTACCTCAGGCTACCACCCAGAATCCAACGGCCAAACTGAACATGTAAATCAGACCCTAGAACAGTATCTTTGAGTCTATTGCAACTACCAACAGGACAACTGGTACGAATTGCTGCCACTAGCCGAATTCGCCTATAACAATGCTCCCAAAGCTACCACGGGCATCTCTCCCTTCTTTGCCAACAAGGGACATCACCCAAACCTCACCGTACACCCTGAATGTGACCTCGCCTCTTCTCGAGCGTGCAAATTCACCGTGGACCTAAACCAACTCCACGAAGCTCTGAGGAGACTTGCCACTCTTGAATTCCCAGTTGGATCCTCAGTATTTGTTAAACCTCAGTTTTTCCGTACCACTTGACCCTCCAAGAAACTAGCAGAGAAATATCTTGGCCCCTTCGAAGTAATAGCTCGAGTCGGCACCGAATCCTACACCCTCTATCTACCCAACTCTATGCAGGCAGTACACCCAGTCTTCCATGTTTCAATGCTCGAACCCTCTACCCCCAATACCATACCCGATCGAGTTCAGCCTCCGCCTCCCCCTGTCGAAATCGACAGGGAAATTGAGTACGAAATAGCCGAAATCCTTGACTCAAAAACCGATTGAAGATGCAGGCCTTGCCCTCTTCTCTACCTTGTCTGTTGGACAGGTTATGAAGGCACTGAAGAGGAAATGTCTTGGTTACTAGCGACCGAACTTGGTAACACTCCCGAGATTGTAGCAGAATTCCACCTGGCCTACCCTGAAAAGCCAGGCCTGTGGCCTCTAGAACCTGATTAAGGGTACCCACATGCCTCCTCCTCCTGCCATTTCCCCCTTTTTCTTCTCCTTCAATCTATTTTTCATTTGGTCTCTATCGAAATTTCATTCCTTTTCCTTTTCCTTTTCCTTTTCCCATGTTCCTCCATCCTACTCCACCTCTACTGAACCCCTTTCTGAACCACCTCAAACCCAAGACATCCGGCCGATTCCACCCGTTGACCTGCCCAAACATTCCACCTAGATGAAAATCACTCAGGCAAGGTCACCAACCTACACCACACCCACAGTCCATAGAATCAGCCAACCCAACCCACCAACTCCTGATGGAGCCTCTTTTATTTTACAGGCTGTCACAACAATAAAGCACCACTCAGCCTAGGGGGCCTTCACCAACCCTCTCTTTTCATGGCCCCCCTCTGTCTTACAAGACAGCCACCTCCTGTACTCGTGACCCTTGCATTGCCTACCGGCTTCATGGGTTCAGCCGCTAGAGGGGGGATGCTGTTAAGTCCACAATACCAAACTCCGGTTCACTTGGCATTACCGACCGAGCGACCCTTACCCATATCATCCCTCACTAGTATGTGGTCTCGGCTCAGTACATCCAGTTCATCATTTGGTTCAATTTCCCTACCCCACCTTCCTATTCTTTATTTTCTTCTATTCCCCATCCTTCCCGTTTACCCTCGGGACATTCACTATTCATTTACCACTCGGTCGCGGCCTTATTGTTTTATATTCAGCCACCCTCTATTGTTCTATTTTTCCTCACAATCCTGCTTGTTCATTATTGGTCATATTTCATTGTCTTATTCTCATTTATATCGTATTATTCTATTCTAGATCGCTGTGGACAATACATCCGCATGGTTTCCATACCTTATTCTTTTCTCCATGTCTTATGCCACCCTTATTCCACATTCCGCCTCTTAGCCTATATAAGTAGCGAATGCATGTACATAGTTCCTCAGTCTGAGTATCAACTAGGTTTACACCTTCCTGCTCTCCTTCCTCTGTCTAGAAGTCCTTTACTCAGGCTGACACTCTTGGCGGATCCCTCCGGCTCATTCAGGACTACCAAAAGCTAAACGCAATGATGGTGAAGAACCGATACTGTTAGGCCTTGGTAATGCCGAAGGTACTATCGGAAACTGGCCAAGTCCTGCAGGCCAGTCATAGTGGCTTGGCTTCAACATACTCATGGGTTGTGCCCTACCTTCTGTGCGTGCTACTGATTTAGGACAGAAGAGATGCTCGAGAGGATGGAAGGAATAATAAAAACCAAGATCGGCAAGAGAAGGACATGAGCAATGAGAGATTGGCATTGGATCAAAAAAGCAAATGGGAGTGATGGGAATATCGATGGCATATATGAGGACAACCGGTAAACAAGTAGGACATGAAGTTGTGGGGATTACAGGGTTGTGAATGGTGTGCAATGCATGAGAAGTGGAAGTGGCATTTGAGGTGAGGTTGAATTAGCCTGAGGAAACATAAGTGAGTTGTAAGTGGTGAGTGTGATGTATATACATGGGCAAACAATGCATGGATGGTACAAACGGTACATAGAATGTATGTGAAGGATGTGAGTTTGAAGTGCCGATGTGAACGGTCGCTCATGAGAATGGCATGGTGCATGGGCAAACAACTACATGTACAATGACCGCAAGTGAAGGAAAATTACGAGAGTGAAATGATGTGGATGACTGTGCAAATGAGAAGACATGATGTGGCATGAACGATGAAAATTGGTTGGGCAAGCGATGGAAATGATGTGACGTGAATGACCGAGGAACAGGAACGATGAAGATGGGAGACATGCAAATGGGGAGAAACAAATGGTAACATAAATGTCTTCTAAATGCTGAAACAGGCTACAGGCGAAACACAATAAAGCATGGCCAATGCTAATCATGTGCGTGCCAGGCACGAATGGTGCATAGATGAGGCATGTACGTCAGAGATGTTACATCACTTAACGTGGGAGTTCATGAAACTTGTATAAGGTGTGGACAAACATAAATGAGGTGCATGTGGGACGGAAAGAATGGGATGGTTGTGAGAAAGCATGAATGGAGTACGAACACAACATGGGTAAAGTATAAAGATCATACGTGGACGAACTGTGGGGTGAACAATGTAAATTGTGTGCCACCAGTGAGGACATGTACAGATGTGAATGGTGTGCAAGCGACAAGACCAGTTGCAGATGGCGTGCATGTGGACCATGTATGGTGACAAAAGAATGGTCATGCAAGTGGAGAGCTAGGGTGGTGCATATGCAAGCAGGCCATAAATGGCCGACATATGGGATGATCGCAAATGCATATGAGAAGACCAAAATGAGATGTGGTACACAGCACAAGATGTCGAATGTAGTAATGTGCGTATGGGGTGCAAATGATATGTGAACAGCCGACAAGATGGACTGGGTTGGAAAATACACAGATGGTGAGTACAGATGCAAACAATGTGAATGTGGTGTGCACAAGAGTAGAATGCAAAATAACAGGAATAGATTGAGGATGCCAAGAATTCTCGTCAGGTTTGTCAGATAATGTAGAATGATAAGATAGATAAGTTCATCAGTCCTGGAAAATGTTATGGAGTTTTATATAGTCCCTCGACTCGACTCAACCTGGCTCGGCTGGGTGTACAAGAGTTGCAAATATGACTCTTGCCTCAAAAACTCAAAATATCATGGACTTTAGATATAAAGTCCCTTGACTCGACTTGGCTCGACGCAGCTCAGTTAATAGAACTTGGTAAAAACTCAAAGTCATGAATGGTCATACATCATCGTAAATAGGTCATATGGATGGCCAGTCTGTGTAGTAGTGAATAATAGAAAAGATGTCAAGTAAAGAATGCCTAGCTGCTCAGTCGGTGTAAGGGCAACCCTTCAGTGTCGACTGGAGGTATCTCACAGAAGAGCTAAGCAGGGGGAATCCGAAGAGGAAAGTCTAAGGATCCCACTGCTGATGAACCTCTTTTATACCCTTTATGTAAGTGGTCTGTGCACTAGCTTATAAATCAACACAGGCGCTTATTCCGGGTTCCAGTCATCATGCTAAGATCATTCCTATCTCCCGCTCGGTGGTCCCTCGGACCTGGGTCTCCTGGCCTCGGAGTTGAGGGGAGTCTGAGATAGGGCCTCGGAGTTGGGGGGAGTTGTTAGAGTCTGGTAAAGCCGAGAAGTTGGTCAAGTCCTGCAGGTTGTTCGGGGTGGCTAGGCTTCAACATGCTCGTGCGTTGCGCCCTGCTGTTCCGTGTGTGCCACTGATTTAGACAGGGGTGATGCTTGTGAGGGTACCAAGGGCATCGGCCTTGAGTGGAGGACTTGAACAGGGGAGAAGTGGACGAGAGGGTCTGAACCAAGTTGATATTCTGAGTGAGGAACTATCTACATACATACACTACTTATATGGGTTAAGAAGCAAGATGTGGAACAGGGTGGTGTAGGGAATGGAGAACAATAAGGTATGAAAAACCATGTGGAAGTATTGTTCAGTTGATCAAGAATAGAATAAAGAATGTAGACGAGAATAGAATAATAGAGTATGGCTGAGAATAAAATAACGAAGGAGTGGATGAGAATAGAACAATGGAGGGCGGTTGAAAATAAAACAATAGGGCCGTGATAGAAATAATAAGTGAACATCAAGTGTCCTGGGGGAGGACGGGTAAGGGAATGGACATGAAATGGGAGAATCGTGAGAGGTGGAAGGGATAGGTGGGAGAGGTAGTTTATGCAATGTACTGGATGTGCTGAGCCAAAACCTCGGGGTAGTGGGGATAATGGGTAAAGGCCGGTCGGTCGGTCGGTAGTTCCGAGTAAGTCGGAGCTCGATATCGTGGGCTTGACAGGAGTCTGAGATAGGGCCTCGGAGTTGGGAGGAGTCTGAGATAAGGCCTCGGAGTTGGGGGGAGTCCGAGATAGGGCTTCAGACTTGGATCAGGACTTGGAGGGGGTCATCCTCTGACATCGGTGGTCTTTCGGACTCTGGTCTCTCATCCTCGGAGTTTAGGTGAAGACCGAGATAGGACCTTGGACTTGTCATCAGGACTCGGAGAGGGTCGTCCCCTGACAGTCGGCTTGTGAGAGCAAACTGAGACTCTTAATTTGTTATAAAATAATTTTTTAAATGAAGGATTGTGGGGAAATGCCAGACTCATGACAGGCACATGAGTGGTCAGGTTAAAAACTGATTATTATTCTTACAGTTATTGACTACACTATTATACATGAGAAAACACAAATATAAGGGAAAGGTTTTCATGCATGCAAGTGTCATACATGATGTACACAAGTGACAACCAATGAGAACATGTGAGTCACAATTGTGAGTGACAACAGTCACATATGTGACAAGAAAACATGCGCACACAATAAAAGTATGTAACAGTAAAGTAAAATGAGAAAGATAAAGAAAATACTAAAAATCAATTACCATGAATTTCCAACAAATCCCAGGATAAGGTCTTGCTTTCCTAAGCTGGTGACTGCAAAGGTGGTATGCTCCATGTGTCCATCTACTCAGAGGATCACATTGACAACTTCTCTGATGGCTCCAGCCTCATTTGGCGATCCATCCACATTGTAAACTGGGATGGGTCTTTGCAGCTTCTGAGTGGTGAGGTGGTGTTGCTCTACATAGTCTCTGTCCATGAATTGTCCAGTGGCCCCACAATCTGTTAGGGTATGATTTTATTCCCCTGCATATGTGTTTTTGTTCTTGCACTTGTGTCTCTCTTTTGTGCTTTTCACATTTGCATTTGCATTCTCTGGTGCTTAAAATAATCGCCCATAACGACGCACTTTTACACACCTTTGGGTCTTGTCTTTAGCATCCATATGGACAAGCCCCAAAGGTTAGTAGTTACTTTGTTATATACTTGTCTTTAGCATCCATATTGACAAGCCCCAAAGGCCATTGTTGCTCTCTGTGTGTGACAGTTAACAGTCTCTAGACGTTCCCTGCCAACACAATCTACAAGAGTGGGTCTAGACTTGACTTCTGCTGTATCTGTTGTTTGAATCTCTACCTTGATAACCAGGGATTTTGGACTTGGGGTGGTGGCAACTTCATACTTCTTCGGAAGCTGTCAAGTACACGTACCGAGATTCTGGTAATTTGGCAGTGCCGACTGAGCAGTCAGACTACCTCCATATACAAGTGCCCACGCCACATGTAAATCACTTGGTATGCCGGTCTCGGCTTGGCACATCTACCATCCATGGCACATCCACCATCCACATTCCTTGCCCTCATCCCTCATCCACTCTATGCCATTCACCATCTATTAATCCTACCACGCCTACTCCTTATCCCTCGACCCGCCTTACCTCGGGATATCCTGTCCTTGTTTTATCCTCGGCCACAACCATTGTTTTATAATCAGGCACTCCCTATTGTCCTATCCTTGGCCACATTCCTATTATTCTATTTCCATTGTCCCATCCCTGTTTACATTCCTTCATTCTAATTTTACTCATTGTGGACAATATCCCCACATGCTCTGCATACCTTATTGTTCCACATTCCTTATTCCACATGTCGCTTCTTAACCTATATAAGTAGGACATGAATGTACATACTTCCTCATTCTGGGTATCGACTAGGCTTAGGCCCCTTACCTCCTCTTTCCTCTGTAAAGTCCTTTACTCAGGCCGGCACTTTCGGCATCCCCCAAGTACCTCCTCTGTCCCAAATTGGTGGCACGCATGGCAAGTAGGGTGCAATGCACAAGTACATTGAAGCCAAAGCCACTACTTCTGGCCTGCAGGACTTGGCCATTACTTGTCCACATCTTCGGCATTACCGAAGCTTAACAGAAGTCACTTCTCCCATTTTTGGAGCCATATCCAAGATTGTTTTAGTGGAGCCTCTGATGTTTGTGCATCTTTAGATGGTTGTTCTTCTGGGAGAGAACATGCAGAGATTATGTCACTCTCTTCTCCCAAATACGAGAACCTATTATATACAGGCAGTGGGGGCATATGATTCACCCACTGCTGGTCTCAAAATCCTTTCTCTCTTCTCTCTCTTCTGACCCTTCGACTACCTCTGAGATCTTTGATACTTCCATCAGTGTTACTTCTGACATCCCTGTAAGGTTTAGAATCTCTGGAAGTAATTCCAGTTTTTCTTCCATACTCATGGTCTGGGTGTCAAAGGACAAAGGACAGTCTCATGTGTAGTGCCCAGGTTTCCAACATTGGTGGCAAACTCCTAGGGTGGACCCTTTGACTTGGGTCCAGTCTACCTCCATTGGGGTCGGAGCTTCCTTTAGTGCAACTGGCAAGGGTGCTGGGGTGCATCAGGGTGGTTCTGGGAAGCGAGAGGGTAACACTGGTATTTTTGGGATTCCTGAAACTGGTTTGGGGGGCATGCTGGTTAAGCGGGTAGAAGTCCGAAGTTGGCTTCGGTAGGCTTCTGTGAATGCTTTGTTGGCTTCTTGGTCCCAGGCAACCCTTCATGCCACCTCATACCATCCCTTGGGATCATCAAAGTTTGGCATTCCACTTCCTAAGAGGGTGACTTTTGTCTGTATCCCCAGTTTGAGGCCTCGGTGGAACTTGATTACGATCATCTTATCATTGTGGTATTCCACAAGATCTACCAGCTCCGTGAATTGGTCAACATACTCTTCTACAGAGTCTCTGCCTTGGTACCAGCCCATTCCTTCTAGCCATGTGAGTGCAGAGAGCTGTTCATTCTTTGGGCAGAAATGTCATACAAAGTTGAATTTGAAGGCTCTCCAGTCCAAGTAGTGGGGATGTCTGTTTCTCTCACTTTGGAGTATTTTGTTCATGAAGTGGGCTGCTCTGTCAGACTTGAAGTAGGAGAGAGCCCAGTGTATCTGAGCCTAGCTGTTAGGGAAGTGATCTCCACAGATTACAAAGTAGATGTTACAGGAATTGAGGAAAGCCCTCCCCTTTTCTCTATCTCCATTGAAGTTGGATGGAGATACAGGCCAGACTCTGGAGTTTCCTTGCAAGATGGTGATGCTCCGAGGGTCTGAAAATCATGTGCTCACTGTTGGGTCATCCTCTAGATCTTAGGGGCTTAACCCTGGGTGTGTGGGGTTGTTTAGTTTGGTTATGATTGCCCTAAGGGCTTCGCTTATTGCAGCATTTGCCATTTGGTTTTCTGCCAATTCTTGCTCTAAACTCTGCAATAATTCCTCGGCATCCATGCTGGAGGTGAGATCAGTGGGGATATCCATGGCTACAGCTATAGAGGAGGGGGAGTCCAGTGTCAGGTACGTCCAGGAGTTAGTACTCTCTGAGTCACTTTTGTTGAGTCCAAAGCTACCTATGACTGTGCTGTAGCACAGCTCCTGGTCCTTATTGGAGAGACTTTCCTGCAGTAAGGGCAACCCTCTGGCAACCTCTGGATATATCTCAGAGGGGAGCTAGGTAGGTGTCAAGCTTCGGTAATGCCGAAGATGTGGGTGAGTAACGGCCAAGTCCTGCAGGCCAGAAGTAGTGGCTTTGGCTTCAACATACTTGTGCATTGCACCCTACTTGCCATGAGTGCCACCAATTTGGGACAGAGGGGGTACTTGGGGGGTGCCGAAAGTGCCGGCCCAAGTAAAGGACTTTACAGAGGAAAGAGGAGGCAAGGGGCCTAAGCCTAGTCGATCCCCAGAATGAGGAAGTATGTACATGCATGTCCTACTTATATAGGTTAAGAAGCGACATGTGGAATAAGGAATGTGGAACAATAAGGTATGCAGAGCGATATTGTCCACAATGAGTAAAATTAGAATGAAGGAATGTAAACGGGGATGGGACAATGGAAATAGAATAATAGGAATGTGGCCAAGGATAGGATAATAGGGAGTGCCTGATTATAAAACAATGGTTGTGGCCAAGGATAAAACAAGGACAGGATGTCCCAAGGTGAGGCGGGTCAAGGGATAAGGAGTAGGCATGGTAGGATTAATGGAGGGTGAATGGCATAGAGTGGATGAGGGATGGGGACAAGGAATGTGGATGGTGGATGTGCTGAGCCAAGACCGGCATACCAAGTGATTTGCATGTGGCGTGGGCACTTGTACGTGGATGTAGTCTGACTGCTCGGTCGGCACTGCTGAATTACTGGAATCTCGGTACATGTACTTGACAGTAGGGGAAATCCAAAGTTTATATATAATTATCTAATTTACATATGGGGCTCTTACCTAGGTAGGGGAAATCCAAAGAGGAAAGTCTAATGATTCTACCACCAGTAAGCCCTCCCTTATATAATACCCTTTATGTAAATGGTCTGTGCACCAGCTTACAAATATATTCACTGGAATCAATAGAGCCAGTCTTTTGGTACTAAGTCCATGCCTCTGGTGCCTATTCCAGAGCCCAGTTATCTGTGCTAGGCTGATTCCAATTTTCCGCTCAGTAGTCCTTTGGACCTTGGTCTATTAACCTCGGAGTTGGGTGGAGTCCAAGATAGGACTTTGGAGCTGGGTCAGGCTTTGGAGAGGGTCATCCCCTGATACTACCAGCAGCAAGGAGTGTATACTTAGGTTGTGTAAGATCAAAAGGGTCATCAGGATTATCAATAAAGTGATTGCAGCTGTGTGTCCTTCATGCAGGGTACAATAAGCACCTGGGGGCTTTCTAGCATGATGTCCGTAACCAAACTGTGGGTCCTTGTGATGTTCTAGCACAGGTCCCTCAGTTGGATGTAGCTTGTCTGATGTAATGCCAGATCCTGAAGGTTTAGGTTGATCTGGTGGTTCAGGTTGAGCGAGTGCACTGTTGAGTAGCAGTTGGTTATCAAGCATCAGTAACTGTACAGTTCAGATGCCTGGATGATTTTGTTCATCTCCTCCTCAGCCTGTGAATTGCCTGGGACTGTTACTGGAGTATCAGTTGTATGTATGTTGCTTTTGTTAAAAACTATGTTTCATTCCACTGACACAGTATGTTCTTAGGCCGCCAATGAATTCTGTATCCTTTGGATTCAGAGTTATAGCCTACAAATTGGCCAACCTGTGCACAGGGTTCAAGCTTGCCAGCTTTTATGTCTTTGACATATGCTACAGCTCCAAATTCCTGTATCCCAGCAAGGTGAGGTTTTCTTTTGTTTCTTGCTTTATATAGAGTCATGCCATTTAGAGCACAAGTTGGAGTCCTGTTTTGGATCCATATGGCATGGCTTATGGCCTCTTTCCAGAGGAACTCAGGCAGTCCAGACCCTAGCAGAAAAGCACATGTTTGTTCACCATGAGTTCACATACCTCATTCAGCAGTGCCATTTTGTGGCAGTGAGTTATGAATGGTGAGCTCCCTGACTGTACCTTTGGTATCCTAGTGCATAGTAACTTCCTTTGAGAGGAACTCACCACCATAGTTGTTTTATCTGCCATTTTTTGCCATAACATACATTCAATGATTGAGGTTAAAGACCGATCGGTGCTTGCCATATTTTCTTTTTCAAAGTCCACTGTGGAGCAGTAGGATGAAGGTAGTGATGATATGATTATTGATCGTAGATAGTCATGTGGTTGATAACAGTGAGCCCATTTCAATCAGACTATCATAATGCTTCATTATGAGCTCAAAATGTTGTTTGAGATTGCTAAGGTGTGTTTGGGGATCATCCAAGTTAGCAAGGTGCATAGAGCTAAGCTGCTCTTCAGCATCAATTAAGAGCAAGGTGCTCTTGATAGTAGTATCCTTCTTGATCTGTTCTTACATTTCCTTCACTGTCTTCATGTTTTTGATCATAGACCCTAGGCAAACAGAGGTTGTTGAGAGTAGAACATGTTGAGCTAAACTTTATGTCTATCAAATTCAACAATATAGGTTTCTCTGGTTTCAATTTGTTCTTCTGTCACATGGGTCTTTCCATTCAATAGGATGAGGATTCTGTTGAGTTCAATGTAGGGTTTAGGTACAACTACCTTTCCTTCTACATATAGCCATAGTATCAAGTACACGTACTGAGCTTCCGGTAATTCAGCAGTGCCGACCGAGCAGTCACCCTATGTCCACGTACAAGTGTCCACGCCACATGCACGTCACTTGGTATGCCGGTTTTGGCTCGGCACATCCACCACCCACATTCCTTATCCATTACCCCTCACATACTCTATGCAACTCACCATCCATTAATCCCACCACGCCTACTTCTCATTCCTCGATCCACCTTGCCTCGGGACTTCCTGCCCTTGTTTTATCTTCGGTCGCAACCATTGTTTTATAGTCAGGCACTCCCTATTGTCCTATCCCTGGCCACATTCCTATTATTCTATCTTTTATTGTTCTATTCCCGTTTGTGTTCCTTCATTCTAATTTTACTCATTGTGGACAATACCCACATGCTTTGCATACCTTATTGTCCCACATTCCTTATTCCACATGTCGCCTCTTAAACCTATATAAGTAGGGCATGCATGTACATATTTCCTCATTCTGGGTATCGACTAGGCTTAGGCCCTTCTACCTACTCCTCCTCTGTTAAGTCCTCTACTCAGGCCGGCATCATCGGCATCCTCCTGAGTACCCCATTTGTTGCAAATCAGTGGCATGCACGGAGAGTAAGGCACAACGCACGAGTACATTGAAGCCAAAGCCACTACTTCCAGCTTGTAGGACTTGGCCATTCCTGTCCGACATCTCGGCATTCCCGAAGCTTGACACATAGCCCTTTTGCACCCTTCACTCTGCATAGATAAGGCTCATAGTCATACCAGTTAGAGCCATTATCATAGTTTGGAGATTGCAAGTGAGGTAGAGTCAGAAGCTAATGGTAGTAGAATAGATGATATAGGGGGTATCAATGTTGGCCAGGGCCCATAACCTATTACAACTAAGGAACAAGTCTCAACTTCAAATCAAGAAGATGAGATTCTAGCTAGTTACCTAAGGAACAACTAAAACAAAAGTTAGAGTCACTACTAAGATAGTGGCACAAATAGTACTCACATCTCAACTTCGAATCAAGAAGATGAGACATGTCACATGTTAAACAACCCAGATATCTACTGGCAGAGTTTGTAATTAAGCCAGGAAGCCATAGGCCTCAAAAAGAGAATGATAATAAACCCTAACTGTTCGTATATCCCAATACACATGAAGTTCTGACCAGTCAAAGATGCCTGTCTGGATGCTTAAAATAGGCACTATAATTGGTTTATATATACATTCTACAACAGCTGGCTCTTTAGCAGGAGGTTTATTGATAGTATCAATAACTGCAAAATTATTGGTGATCCTGATTACATTGACAATAGCAGTAAAATATTAGATGATAAGAAGGGCATGTGTTAAGTCTATAATCTAATGCTAGTTAAACTAAGAAAACCCATTATTTGGGCTCCCAAATGTTGGTACTGTTTGAGTCTAGTGATTGGCATGGGTAACCCCCAGGTATATTATATCTACCCATACCCATACCCGTGAAAACCCATTACCTGTTGTTACAGGTAACGGGTTTTCACGGGTACGCTTATATAATTAAAGTTCAGCACTAACTGCACTTATATAATTGAAGTTCAGTTCCAACCTCACTTATATAATCGAGGTTCGGTGCTAACCTCACTTATATAATTGAAGTTTGGCACTAACTTCGCTTATATAATTGAAGTTAGGTGCTTACTTCACTTATGTCAGCTTACCCGCCTCAACCTGCTTGCAGGTATGAGTTTGGGCTGGGTTGGCAATCCTGACCCTGACCTATACCTGCACTACCCCTTGTAGGGTGCATAAATGCATCTCACCCCTGAGAGGCCAAACTCAATATATTTGATTTTCTTATCGATTTTGGTACCATCTTGTGCGCAATTCATTTCTAAAATTTGAGATATATTTTCTGTATTTTTATCCTCAAAGTTGAGGAAGCTATTGTATTACTATCTGTACGATACTTACGGGCGCCTGCCCACGCACGACGTGCATGGCCGGCTCCCTGGATGGGTACCGGCAATCTGGCTCAAACCTTCGATAGGGTCAAGGGCCGGTTGCAAGGTATTTGTGGGTGAAACATAACCCGTGCATGCCTCCCTCCTCAGTGGTTGACTATACTGAGGAGGTGAGTTGTATAGTATTATATACAGAGCCTCACAACTGATTTTTCTTTTTATTCTTTCTGTAAGATATTAAATTAGGTATATTTTCTAAATATACAGACAGTGGTTGACTACACTGAGGAGATATTAAATTAGACTGCCTAAGAAATTCTCAAACCTACTGCACATTTGCTTATAATCTCATCAAGGTTATGGGCCCCGCAGACCATTCAGAGAAAGTCCCATTGACCATGGGGAGGCTAGCTACAGATGGATCTAATTGGTCTCTGTGGAGAGCTCAACTCATGAGTTTCGAGTCCAAAAATCTATTGAAACATATAGAAGGCAAAGCCGACCGACCACTTGATCCTCCCACTTTTCCCAAAGCACACATCCTCACAGATGATGAGGAGGCCAAGGTAGAGAAGGCTGAGGAGAGACTTGAAAAGTGGCTGGCCAGAGAAGGGCTTGTCAAGACTCAAATATTGGCATCTGTGTCAGAGTCACTAGCTTTAATGCTAGAAAAGAAGAAGAATGCAAAAGAGATGTGGGATACTCTAGTAACTGAGATGACGAAGAAACCAAAGATGGTTGTCACCAGCATCCAGAGACAACTCCGGAACATGAAGTGCTCGGAAGATGATGATCTCAGAGAACACCTTGATAGGGCTCAAGATCTCTATGCAAGACTCAATGACATGGGAGCCAAGATCTCTGAAGAAGAATTCCTTGATATTATATTATCCTCATTGCCACCTTCCTACGAATCAGTCATGAATTCCCTCACGACCTCTCTTGAAGAAGTTGGAAAGCCATTGGATCTGGACAATATTATCCGGGTACTTAAATCACAATATGATAGGCATAGGACATTGTCCCTCACCCAAGAGGACCAAGGTTTCGTGGGTACTACAGATAAAAAGGCGCATATATGCACCAACTGTAAAAAGCCGGGACACACTGTTGAAATGTGTTGGGCTAAAGGGGGTGGCAGAGAAGGCCAAGGGCCTAGGCAGAAGAAAAGATTCAAGTTCAAAAAGATGAAAGGAAAAGGGAAAGGAAAAGCAAAAGCCAACGTAGCTGATGAAGATGAGTCTTCCGGAGGAGACGATGATGGATCTATGGCATTCATCAACTATGACTGCACTGCCTTCATCAGAGACGGAACAGGCGACACCATTATCTTAGATACAGGAGCTAGTTCTTGATGGGATTATGAGCAAATACAGTAGGATAGAAGAATTCTTTGAGCAGCTAATTTAT